>JAVQJL010036411.1:0-13189 GCA_036024295.1 Nannoperca obscura
GTCATCTGAGAATGTCTGCAGATGGCAGGACGAGTGGTACTGGAAGACAGTATAAAGAGGAAGGGTGAGAGTACAGTCCCTTGCGGTGCACAGACGCACATCCCCTCAGCTGTACAAACAGTGGTCTATGTGTCAGGTAGTCAATAATCCAGGAGGTTATGGAGGCACCTACCTGCATCCTCTTGAGCTTCTCTCGTAGCAGTATCAGCTGGATTTTGTTAAAGGCACTAGAGAAATAAAAGAACATGATCCTCACTGTTGTGCCATATTTGACCAAGTGACCAGGTAAATTATCCTCAACCCCCACCTCAGAGCGATAAGCAAACTGCAGTGGGTCCAGGGAGGTAGTCACTTATGGTCTAAGATGGTGCAACACCAGTCTCTCCAGGACTTTCATGGAGTGCGATGTTAAGGCAGCCGGTCTGTAATCATTGAGGGTAGATGAAGAAGACTTCTTTGGTACCGGAACCTTCTCCTGGCTCAGGCTCTGATGGAAAGGTGCTGTAGAATCCTGCATAGCTGGTCAGCGCAGGTCTTCAGGACGCTGAGGCTGATGCCGTCCGGACCTGCAGCTTTGTTCTGGCGAAGTCTCTTCAGTTGATACTCCAATAATGTCAACTTGGCCTATTGCTGATTAAGATATTCCTGATATTCACATTCTCGATCAATCACATTCTTAATGGTTATTCTCAATGCTCATCATTACCATCCATAGTTTGAAGTGTATGCAGAGTTTGCACATCAGTAATTCATTGTGATAGGGGAGGTTATGCCAAGGCCATGATACTGTAGGGTTTTGTTGACCCTGGTGTTCCAACCAACAAGGGAGCCATGTTTTTAAATATTCGCACACGCTCCATGCAGCTGTTTCCCTGAATGAGGATACAGAAATGATTTTTGAGAATGAGCAGTCCTGAAGAGTTTCAGTGAGGCAAAGAGGAAAGAGAACTTTTAATTGGCTTATGATTCTTTATGGAACTGTGTGAACGGTGTGTCCCATACGTCCTGAGGATGTCACCATCTCCAACACCCCTGTTGATTTGCACAGAATAAACTAAGAAACTATGTAGAATAATGAATTCTAACCAGCCAGTGTGATGTGCACAGAAGTTGGTATGGGCATTATCCAACAGCTTGGAGCTGGTTGGGCAGTGGATGTAGTGTGTATAACCACAGACTAACAATGTGTTTCATTCAAATTAGAGACTGTAGAACACATACCCTACCTTCAGGTGACTGTAAAGGAAGATAATCAGCTGAAATAAATAGCCATCATATAGTATGCAAGTTGTTGTGAATGGTAAGAATTAATAAGGCATTAATATTTACTCTGCCTTGCAGAGATTTTTTTAAATATTTAGATGTGTAAATGTGTGGCTGTGGGATGTGTTATACAATTGAAACAGACCAACACAACATTAATAAAAGGTGTTTGATGTGGGTGTTCTCTTCTTATTATAGTGCAGAAAGTCAGTCAGGTGCACAGTGTGTAATGCTCTGTTGACCTGGTCCAAACACATGGGTGGCAAATCATGGTCAATCTTCATGCTAAAGTTGTAGTGCACCGATGAGGGACATACATTCTGTCAGATTACTTATCTTTTACTGAATGTGTGACAGATCACCATCTTTACCTAGTCTAATTGCTTTTCTTGGGGTGTGTGACTGCTTTTATTGATTTTTGACGGGTCGCTGTACAGTTCCACAACTGTTTCCTCCAGAATGATCAGACAGCTGAATCAGCACCTCTCTGAAACACTCAAAACAACAGAAACTGAACGTTATAACACATTTGAAGAATGTTTGCAGGACTGCTTTATTAGACTGCATTCATTTTAGCTAGTTGTACCTACTGAGTGTAATAACATATATACTATGTATTTATTTAGCACTCATGAAAAACGACAGTTATTAAGATATTCTACTGAAACCAAACATAAAACCACAAACAATAAAAATAAGTGAATCTGGAAAAAAAGCAAATACCAAGAACAAAATGAGGAAAAAGGACAAGAACAAGTGATAAAATGTTTCAGTGTGAAAAAGTGAAATAACTGAATTAAATGTGCTTATTGTTAATACTTGCCATACGTGCCATTTTGTCATCTTTAAACATTATTTGAATGTCAGAAAATGTCAAAATCTACAAATTGAAATCATCATTATTGGCATGTTTCTGAAATAACATACTCCTGTAAAACTCTGGATGTTACTGATGGTACAGATGGTAAAACATTTCACACTTTCATGTGTACAATTGAAATATATTTTGCAAGACAAAATTAAAATAACAATAAAATGTTAAAAATAGATAAAAGTCAATATAACAAGTCAACACAAAGGATAGAACTAGTATGAAAACAATGATTAAGACTTAAAAAGTAGGCCACAAATGACGAGAACAGATGCTGGAGGTATTTGGCGTTGGAGCTCTTCACATTTTGTGGCAATATTTTTACTACCCTCCACCTGCTCTAATAATTGAAGCTTGACATCCCATAACCCCCTTTGTCACAGATTCCTCATAGTTGGACAGGTTGCTCACCCACTCTTTACAATGCCTCCCATTCTAATTGCCACATCAGAGGCAAACCCTAACTGTGAGGGGGTGCAGAGCGTGACATTATAAACGCTGTGGGCAGAAATGTCAGGACCATCATTAAGTGGATCGGCTCAGGGCTGTTCCAGATAGGCTTTTGGTTTTGGGTGCGCTTTTGGAGCTGGTGAAGTTATTATACCCATGCTATGCAAACTTATGTGCTTCACTGGGTCCTCTTGTTCCCCTGTCGGCTGCGTCAGCTGTTTTGCTCTGCTTGCTGCCTGGTTGTTACTGAGCAGTTTTTCTGCTGTTCTTACAATATATCCAACCCCCATCAGTTGTCAAATCAACACAGACTTGTTCACAGCGCCCTCGCTCCTCATAGTGATTATTGTAAAGAGAGAACATAGAGAGAACATATTCACTTGTATATCTGCCCTTTTTTCTCTTGAATCATCTATTGCCAACAAGCACTGCAGAAACATGATAATGTCAAGCTGTCTCAAAGCAACAAATACAATGAAAATGCCTCTTAGAAGCGAAAGTGCAGACCCAGAAGCAGATTGATCCTATACATCAATCAAAAGCAGCACGGTCATCTTATTTGCTCATATTGTTCCAAGCATATTGCATCAAGTTTAAAGCTTTTATAGACCCTCACAACAAGAGTCCAGGAAAACATTCTGTACTGCTGTTTCTCTCACTTATCTGTGGAGACAGCAGACTTAGTCCCACTCAGTACTTGCTTTGTATTTCACTTCCTCAGCTAGATATAAAGCTATCTTCAAGATGCTGTTTAACTTTACCATTTCCCCTTAAAATGGATCCCTGGGGCACCAAACTGATTGCCTCAGTGATTGACAGTCAGGTGTACATACGAGAGGCATTCCCAGCAGCTCTCCAAATGGACATATTGCATCCAAATGCCCTCAAGTCAAATTTTCAGTTTTCCGCAGAAGCCAGGCGACTAAACAGCTCTCCTGGCTGACGGCTCACTTCCCTGCCACTAGGCAGATGCAACCTAAGCTGGGGTCAAGCCTCATTTAAAGGACAATTAGGCACCCACATTTCCATTTCATAACATCATTAAAGTACGTTGTGACTTTTTGTCTAACTGCCATTCAACCACCTGTCCCAGTTATGAGGGAAAACCTCATAAAAACACCTGGGATCTGGATGGATGGATGGATAATAAAGAAATAATGTGTGTTGCTAGTGGAACATGTCATTCACCACTTTTTTCCCCTCCAAATTAAGGCTGGCAAAATAATTCTTTTGAAACAGAGAAATTGATGTTGTAAGTGTGTCTCCCCTAAACGAGTGGCTTTACGCCGTTTCCAATTTTGCCGTCTGCAGGAAGATAATGAGGTTTCACACCAGTGCCTTTTACTGTGGCTTTTGCTGAGACTGTGGAAATAGTGCAGTGAAATTATATGTTTTGTGTTTGCTATTATTTCCACTAGCTTTGTGTTTGTTTCCTCACTCCAACACTGTCAGAAAGGAAGAGGAGACAGCACAAGTGCCAAAGTCATTTAATTTACAAGCATTTGTCTTTCTTTGCTAATCTAAAGCCTGTTGCTCTTTATTTAACACTACATTAACCACTTAATATGTGGATGGAAATACACACGTGTCTATCCTGTTAATTCAGTTCAGTTTTATTTATATACCGCCATATCATAACAAAGTTATCTCGTTAGCACTTTTTCATATAGAGCAGGTCAAGACCGACTATATTTACAGCAACCCAACAGCTCCCACCATGAGCAGCACTGTGACTGCGACAGTAGCAAGAAAAAACTCTTTTTAAACAGGTAGAACCCTCAAGCTGAACCAGGACCAGGCTCTAGGTGGGCGTCATCTGCCTCGACCGGTTAAGTTGAAGGGGGGGGGGGGGGTTAGCAGGTAGGTTGGAGAGGAAATTAGTATGACAAATAAGACACTTGTCATAGAGATTATATGTAAGGTTGACTTGCTTTGTAGCTTTAACTGCTAATCAGCTATTAGTTTCAAAACATTTATGGAAAAATAATAAATCCTTCCAGACTTTGTGCTAAGCTAAGTTAAGCTGCCGAGAAGCTACCTCTGTGTTGAACGTACACTGATTAAACTAATATCAAATTGATATCTTCACAAGTATTTCAGTGTAACAGTAAGCGTATAATTACGTTTCACAAAATGACTATTCCTTTAAAAACACCATAGTCATTGCCCCAGTGCTAACAAAGGGTAGTTAACCAATTTTGAGAGCCCCCTGTCCCTACCTACCTGTCACTGGGATGCTTTATCTTAGTATTCCTGTCAGGAGACATGGCCGTGCCATAATCTCCCCAGCAAGATGTGTCAGGATCGTTATCTCGGTGCCAAAGCATTCAAAAAGCCAGCTTCCCTGTGCTTTCTCTCTTTTGTTTCACCCGTTGTGTGCAAGAGAGGGAATGTTGTGTGTGACGTTCAGACTTCACCTCTATTGTCAAACAAATGCTGTGCTCGTATGGACGGATGTGATTGATAGTCTTTTGAGGCTTTGTTGTGACAGCAGAAAAATATGGAGTGATGGCATTCAAGGTAAAATCTAGTCTAATACTGAGTCTGCTATAATGTCATGTCTGTGATGCTTAGCAGCTAACCTCAGATTACAGAAGTATTTTCTTTTAAGATAAAACAAAGACCGGGGAAGACCCCAGCCTTTGACAGTTTTGAGAGTTAAACACACACATTAATCTATGAAAAATAAACAACATAACAAGCTCAAACACATTCAAATAATTGAGGAATATTCAAAGAGGAGTATTGCATCATAGCTTGCAGAAGGTGCACATCTTACCTGAAACGACAAGACATATTTAGGTCTAATGTTTCTCCAAGTGAATGCTTATTGTCATGAGAGCCATGTATGAGCAAGGTGTTCACCTTTTTATACCCCTTTTACATCAAGCGTGTGACCTGTAATGGGAGGAGGTCGAGCAGAGTTCAAGGAGTGTCCCGTGTCTAGTCACCTGGAATACACGCCAAGTGATTGGTTGGTGCAGATTGAGCAGTTATAACCGGCTTACAAAAAAGTAGACTGCAATATTATATATATGTCTTTTATAATCTAATAATAGTTATCATCATAACTAATGTAGTTATAATGCAGATCTTTGTTTCTGATGTAAAGCAGGAAATACTTTTACAGGTGGAGTGGCGCTGGCTGGAGTGTTTTCTCACAGTGCCATTATGTTTCTAATAGTAATATGGGAGGTGTTTTTTTCAGAGTGTGTCAGGATGAACTTGTCTTAAATTGTCTGTCCTTTGTCTTAGAATAGAGGTTGTTTTTTTGCACAGATGATCAAACCGTCTGAAAAAAATTTGTGATTTTGGGCTAGATAAATAAAATTACTTAATGTCTGTAAGTGCAATCAATCAATGGGTTGTCATGCACCATAGCAACAAAAGAGAGCTCAAGAGAGAATTTCAAACCCTGCCTGCTTTCACTCCTCCGCACACCTGCCCAATTGCTGTGCAAACTGATTCTCTGTTTTGGAGCGTTAGAATAATTGTCAGGCGCCGTCCCCCTCCATTTCAAAAAGGAAGACGCTGCCTGATTTGACAAGCACTTTGTTTGAAACATACTGAGGCCTTGAGCGTGACCACACGAACAGAGCTTGGTATTGTATCAATAATAATACAGTGGCTAAATATTGCCGTATAACGGACATTACCATGTCCACATGCAAACATTAAGACTGTGCTCAACATGTACTTCTTTCTCCTGTTTGCTTGTTGGCTACAAGCTGATAAGACATTAACGTGAACATAAAACAGCTCATTAAGTGTGGTTATCAGTGATGGTGAACGCCTGAATCGAACTGTTACCGTCATCTGGGCATTCTCACTAATTACGTTGTTTGTATGCATGTGAAGTTAATGCAGGTGTGCGATCAGGCTGTTTGCTTAGACTGTGTTGCTACTGGCCTCCTCCGAACACAGTCAGCTCATTACAGCAGGGCCTATTTATAGCCCAGTGTGATTGAAATGGGGTCCTGAGGGGGCCGAGACCAAAGACAGAGGATTGAAGAGCTCAGGTCGGCCCTGGTCTGAAAAGGGAATTGGGGGTGCACAGCGGCTGTTTGCTAGTGTCTTTGAGACAATCACTGATCCTCAAGAGGATTATGTTGAGGCCGTTAGTACCACACAGGCAGTCACAGGATCACACAGCACGCAAGATTAGAAAGCATCACCATTGATAAAAAATATATAAATATTCTACAAATATACAAAGCAATATGTCAACTAGTTCTGTGGCAATAAGGACTGTTGTTAGTAGGATAAACACATTGTTGGTTTTTGTCTTTTCATGGGATTTGTTGATAATAATGAAAAGATAAAAAAACAAAAAAGCCTTGTCCTTTTAAAAAACAGAAAGAAAACAAGTGAAGAAAACATTGTTATTGAGACAAGATAGACTTCAATGGAAATTGACTCCAACCAATGTCTTTGCTCAAGGAATCAGAGCGATTTTCAGTCGCTCAATTCAAATGAGATTCATATCAACGTGCTGATCCTTTCATTTTGTTGCCAGCGCAGCAGGAGTCCGTCTCTCGTCTGCATGGTAGAGCTGTTGCTCTTTTTCCACAGCCAAAGCAGATTGGCTCCATCGTAAACCTTCCCAGGAAGACAAATAGATGGTATTCAGAGAAGATATCAGGATTTGAATTTGCAGCCTTTGCATCAAGCTGCCTTTGAAATACTCCATCGTCTGTCTCTTTTAAAAATACTAATGCTAATGATTTTAAGGTCAGTGTAACCCGTAGTACGTCTGCTATACATGTACAACAGTACATACAGTAATACAGCTTGAGGCAGATGGGAATATCATTAGTATTGCAGCTATTTGGTCATAAATCTAAGTATTGGTAAAATGTTGACCTAATGATTGCACTAGTATTTATTTTTATAAATATTGGGGGGGGGGGGGGGCATTTGCATGCCTTTATTGGCTAGTCAATTAGAGCGATACTGGCACTAAATTAAATAAAGTCAGGTGATTGCCAAAATCATTAAGATTCCTCCTCTGGGCACCATGAATGTTTTATATCAAATTCCAGGCCAATCCATCCAATAGATGCTGTTCTTCTGTGGAGGACCGACCAGCATTGTCATCTATAGCACCAAAGTGCAAGTGTGTCTATTACAATAGACAGGGCAGGGGGAAAAAAAGATTATATGTAGGACATGAAAATATACCAATGATGAGAAAAAAGCCCATACAGTTCAAGATAAATGAAAATGTAGAATCAAGGTGCTTGGTCTACAATAATAATCCTCTCTAATGTTTTCATCTCTCTTTGCTCAGTGTGCTGTGTCTGTCATTAGGTTGTAATAGGCCAGACATCTAGCCAGCAGGCTCCGAATCATTCTACTTGGCACTCTGCACGCCCACAAGAGGGGATAAAGACTGAAAATAATCAAGGAATCAGTGGAATTTGTTCTGCGAAGGCACAGCCAATGCCTCCATCAGCAATATGTGGCGAGATGATATAGGCTGCATAGGAAGAAAAAGCAGGACCTTGGATGTTCCCTTTACCCCGCTTTATCCCATTGCCTGAGTCAGCTAGTGCTCCCTCACCATAAACTGCCACTTTTAATTCCCCTATCCTTCGCCCACTTGGCTGCTTGTCCTGTGCCTCCCCCTCCACAGAATACCTCTGAGTACCTCTGAGTAATTCTGTGTCCACTTTCCTCACCGTCACGGTGGAACACGGCCAGCAAATCCCAACCACCACACCCACCCACCGCTCTCTCAACCCTCATGAGACATGTTCGATTCTGAATCATCTGTTTGGAGCCACCAACCAAACTCTCCCCACTCCTCAAGCTTTCTCACCATTATACTTCCATTTCATTAAACAGCACAATAGCTGTGCTACGCTGCATTTATTATTTCACTGTAATGACTTTTGATGCATTGATCTTAAAAACAAATTAGTTTTGTTGATGTCAGGCTGGCTGCGATCTTTGACCCCCAATCACACTTAGTCTTCTATACAGATGTTCCTTTAAAACACTGTCGAAACAATGTAGTAAACTATCAAACCAGCTTGATCTAAATATCCATTCTTCTGTTGTCCTTTGCAGTCTTTGGAAGCAGTGCTGAACTTCAAGTATTCAGGGGGAGCAGGCAAAGTGGAGGGCTACTACAGGGAGCTGTCTTTGGGAGTCCATGTTGACGTGGAGCCGTCTGTGTTCTTCACCAGAGTCAGCACCCTTCCTGCAACCAGGTAACACAGAATGAACCTGCATTTTCTATGACTTGAGATGGTGCTAAGTATTTGGGAAGTTTCTTTATGTAAGGTTTGGGCTCTGTTTGCTAGTTAAAGAAAAATTTCGAGATTTTTTTGTCGGTCTTATACAATACTCTACATCTCATATGTACGAGCAAATGTAAATTATAAAGCCAATAAGAGGCTTCAGTAGTCTGGGTTGCCCAAATCAAGTTCCTGGCAGTAATTCTGGAAAATGCCCACATAATTTGGCCACCTCCTTTCTTACAGTGTAGCTCTCTACAAGAGTATTGCTTCACACCCATTATGGGAAGGCGGATTGATTACAGTAACCACTTTCAACATACAGGCTTGTGAGGATTGTATAGAGTTGAAGAAATCCCAACCTCTTCTTTAAAGTCCCTCTTTAAGGAAAGTAATTTATAAATTTGATTTAAAAAAATAATTAAGGGCACCAAAGCTGTGCAGCTACTGCAGCACTTGTTGTAGTGGGACAGTTCCACCACATGTTAAAAGTGGTAAGTATGTGGTAAACATAAGTAAGAATAGCATTGTTTTTAGCCCTTCAGCAGGACATTGTATCACCTTTTTTGAGCACTTGGGGGCAGTGCAACTAGCTGTAAACACAACACTGACCTATTATCACCTTATAAAGTTGATATGGCTGACATGTTAGCAAACCAGCCACATTATCATTAATTTAGAGGCGTGTTTCTGACCACCTGATGAATTTGAGTTCAATATTCACTCCACTTTCAGCGCTGTTTTTTGTCTTCACCAACTCCTGAGGGAAATATCAGCCAACTTATGTCTTTGTTTGGTGCTTGGCAGGTAGCGTACAGTGGATCTATCAGAATGTTTTGTCTGAGAACACCGGCCTGCAGCTGCACCATACACAAACTAAATAATGAAACTGAAATTGTCTTGCGTGACAAGAGTTATTTTTCTTATCAATGTCACAATCTTAGTTCTTCAGGAACTAAATTCAAGTCAGTCAGTCATTCCAATGGTGCTGCCTTGCTCACCAATGAACTATTGCTAAAAAAAATAGTTTTGCTTTACTTCAGAGTGGGTTGGTGAAGCAGTATTTGTCCAATGGTAGCAGCACAGACCTTTCTCACGTTCTGTTCAATGGCTCTCCCTCAGTGCCTATAATCTGCCTTTAACCTTGCATGCCATTTTTGTGTATCTGGGCTTTTTATTTATAAAACGCAGTCACTGACCGATAAAATTGCAATACTACTCCACCTTCATTGGAGCGCCAGAAAAGATAAGGAAAATGTACCACACAGCTGCTCTTGTCCCAATAATTGGTGATAAATCTCAATTCTATTTCATTCATTTCATTTCACATACACAGTTTTTCCTATTTTGATTCAGTGAATAGACATTGACCTTCTCTTTAACCACAGCAGCAACACTCTCACTATGACATTATTGCTATCAAAACCAGAAGACTTAGAAATGCTATTTTCACCGCCAGGTCAGATAGTGGCAGACGTGAATGGATGTTTAATGGATAGTCAGTCTTTTCTCGTGCTCTCAAAGTTTCTTTCTCATGCACATACACACATACATACATAAATTACTACAGACAGCCTCACACATACACATTCTCCATGTCTCACTTCACTCCACTTCTCAGCTACCCAACTCTAATGAAAAACCTCCAAGCGAGAGAGACAGATCGTAGCCACGTAATGGCCACTTGAGGTGAATCATTAGCTGTAATAATATCTGCAGTTTAACCCATCCATCTTGGCTCAGCGCTGATACATACATAGAGACGCTGCACCGGCTGCTATACCTGTCATTGCTGCCGTCCTCGCTCTCTCTAGCGCACCCATAGCACTTTCTGCCTCATCACACTGACATACAGTACCTACTGGCTCTCAAACTTATCTGGAAACATTTGAAATGCGTTGAAATTGAAGGCCATGGAAAGATTTAAGGAGACTGTCTGCAGGTCGCCTCAAGTCAAATAAAGTTTATTTCTGTAGCTCAGTATCACATTTAGTAATTTTTTCCCCTTTTTTAGTGAAAAAGCTAATTAATCTTGAATGACAAGTCAAAGACCGACCTCCCGTCTCAGTGGAGAGTTTTTCCTTGTCCAGTTTGAGGATGTAAAGAGAGATCGTATGTTTAACAGTTTATAAAAACCTCTGAGGCAAGTTTGTGATTTTAGACTTGACTGTTAGCAGATACATTGTACAAAATCTAAAATTAGGCTAATAATATGTCCAATGTAACAAACCTAAATTCATTCTACACCCACAACTGTCCTTTTTTCATTTATGTTCACTATGATAAAACTTAAAGGCAGCATGGCAGTCGCTTGCTAAAGAGAAAAAGAAAGAAACAATGCAGAAAATGTGTTAGAGATAACATTTCTTTTCTATGTTTACTGTGATAATATAGTTGTGATAGAATATACATTTTAATTGTAATAGTTATGATACTTTATCAAAAGCTTCCATCAAATGCTTACTTTTCTTTGGTCATTATTTTATCAAGAAACAACCCTCTCCTCCCCTCACTGACGAAATATGGAGAATGTATGTTTTCAAAAGGTGACCTTTTTCTCAAACCGACGTCAGGAACATCTTAGAAAGTAATCACAATCATTCACAAATCCACTTCTCATAATGACATGCTTTGTACACACTAATTCATAGGAATTACCTTTGAACCCCCCCCCAGAGGTAGAGACGTTAACGTCCTGTAACACACTTTACTTGTTGAGATAAGTACTATTGACTTTCTTCTTGGCTGCGAGTTAAAAGAGAATTTGGAAGTGGTTGTATGAAATTGCTCAATAATACAGCAACTTATCCTTTCGATCTGTTTTGGTGTTTCTGCCTCTCGCTCCCCCCCTTTCTACCACACTATCCACCCATTTCTCTCTCTCGCTCTCTCTCTCTTTCTGTGTTTCTCTCTCTCTAAAAAGCCCAACATACATTTACTTTGTGAAAGTCCTTGTGCAGTGAAGTACTAGTGTGATTTAACTGTGGTGTCCTCAGTAACAGTAGCAGCAAAAGAGAGGAAGAATAAATTCTCTTTATAAAACTAACTTTCTCTGTACTTTTGTCTCCCTCATTCTCTTCCTTTCTTCTTCATGTTTTTATTTTCCTTGTTTCATCATCATAAAATCATGTGGTGTTTTGTGTATCCTCCTTTCTTTTCACCTCTCTTTCTCTCTACACTCTATCCTTTCCTTTTTTCTCTTTGTGTCTCCGCAGCACCATTCTCTCAATATTCTGCCTTTTTCTGTCCAACCTTTCCTCCCTTATTTTCTTGCTTTATTTTTTACAGTATTCCTTCTTTAAATGTATGTAGAGTCTTGCGATGTGCAATGCATTCTCCAGTTTCCTAATCCAAACTATTTTTTATTATTATTGAATCATTTTAGTGTGCAGACCTTTTCAGATTTTTATATTTTTTCCTGCTGCATCATTGTTAGGCACTGGTTAATACTCACAGCCAACCACACTGGCTCCACTCATCCCCTTTGGAATCACTGCTCTCCCAACCGTGTCATACTGTGACTGTTTGGTGATGGAGTAGAGATGTACAGAGAAGCTTCACCCAGGAGGAAGCTTATATTCTCGTATGGAGGTGCAGAGTCACAGTGCAGATGGTCTCTTTTGAATTCAGCCTTTACTTAGTGCATCAACTGACAATTCCCATCATGAACCTGTTTATGATCCACAAACTGTGGATTTTATAATGGTCACATCAAAATGTAACCAATACAGTTACACAAACAGCAGTTATTTTACTGTATCGCATTATGTGCTTTGTCATATCGCAGATTGATGTCTACTGCAGTTACAGAATACTGCTCCTTTAACGGTTCATGAACGAGAGCATTGATAAATGTGGGAACAGGTGGCTCTAAAGGATTCCAGTGGTGTGAAGAGCTGCATGTTTTAATTTTTAATCTTTTTTTCATGGAATTGAATTTCCAATTCCTCCAACACAAGGTTGTGTGTAAGGTACCAAAATGTAAATGTGTGACGTTCACAACAGCACAGAAGTTTGCGGAGTCATTTAGCAACAGCCTGGTGCTGGTTATGTAAAATGAAATCAAGGTAACCAGTGGATTTGATGTGTAATCAGGATTTGACAATGTGCATCACTCCGGTTAGCGACTGTAGGTGAAACACATAGCTGCAACCTTCAGGTGGTTGTGTAGGGAGTTAATTACCTGAAGGGGAGGCCTGCATACATACTGTGGACGACAGATTCCGATGTTAATCTTATTCTGCCTTCCCAGGTGTGTGTGTGTGTGTGTGTGTGTGTGTGTGTGTGTGTGTGTGTGTGTGTGTGTGTGTGTGTGTGTGTGTGTGTGTGTGTGTGTGTGTGTGTGTGTGTGTGTGTGTGTGTG
>JAVQJL010036414.1:0-20718 GCA_036024295.1 Nannoperca obscura
TTTCAATTCAGATCTTGGTCAGAGTTCTTTAGTAACTAAATTGGTAAGGCTTTATGGGTTTGCAATTTCTGAATAATCTTTGATTCATTTCTAAGATGTCTAAGTTATGTAAATGTGAATTATTTGGTACTCATTTATGGAGTGAATATAGTCACAATATGATTTGTAAATGCGTATTACATGATTTGTAATTGAACTGGAAAAAAAAATTGAAAATACTTTACTTTTAACTTTAACTTGTCAGATCTAATCCTTTCAAAAAGCTTTTTGTGCTTACAAACAGTGCACTAATCAGGTTACTTTCACTACTTTTCGCTTTCAGGATTTTGAGACTATATTAACACTGGTCCCAGCTCCACAGATTGCTAAATACATGCTGGGTTTAAGTGCTGGTGAAAAGCTGGGATACCTGGGCTTTTAGCGTATTCGTGTTTAATGTCAAAGTGGGACAGATGTTTTTCTAAATAGACAGAATAGCTTGTCGCTCCCTGTTTAGAGCACATACATTTACCAACCACAGACTCTATACAGTAACATATAACTGTAAATATATGGTTTTCAATAAACTACTGCTAGGTGGTAGAGTTTTTCTTCTGTTGGGAAAATCTTATTGTTTTTTTTTGTTACAAATCTTATTTTTTAGATACAAATGTAATACACATTAATAAATCATATTGAGACTATATTCACTCCATACTCATTGGTACCGTGCTAATTTGGTACTCTTAATTAAGTCAAATGAATTGCTAGCGTAACCTAGTGTCCTCTAGTCAGCTGAACATGCAAACGTGAAATCTGTCTACAGACAAGCGTACAATTCAACACAAATGGAGAACATTTCCAATAGTAATTGATGCTAAATAAATTTTTTCCTTCAAGAGCGTTTCTATTTTCCCTTTAATCTGTACTAAAACACATGATATATTATCTTTAGATTTTATTGGCCCCAAATATTCTGTACTGGTCTGACTCAACACAACATTGATGTTGGTTGATGTCAAGAGCGGTTTTCTATCATGCTTGTTACAGGAAGTGAAACATCCATGTAGGGCCATTTATCATCATCACGTCTTTTAAGCATGCATGCGAGCCATCTACTCATGCTAGCCAAAGGGTCACTGCTACAGCTAATAGCTGTGAACAAGATGGTTCCAGTTGACTTTTCTCACTCCTTCATCATCTGTTTGCTTCTCATTTGTTTGGTGAATTCACAAGTTAAACGGCTCGTGTCGTGTCAGACAGCAGCTGCATGCTTGAGGGGAGGTTTCAAAGTAGAACATTTTCCATCTCTTCAGCATAGAGCAGGCGGCATTGGGAGTCGATTCCTGCAAGGCCAAAGCCATTTTTAAAAGCATTAGCGGCACTGTCTGAAACGAGGCATGCTGGAGATTGTAACATATGACCAGCTATCTTTTCCCTATGGGTCTTTTATGATGTACTGTATGTGTCAACATTCTTTAAATGAGCGTTTCTGTTCGCCACACGCATACGAAAACTCGCACACATCTTCACCTACACACACATTGTTCTACTTTGTCTTGAAATGAAGGATGTGCTCAGGTGGACGCAAACGATCTTGAAAGTGAAGTGCAACTGTGTGAGGACTCTTTATTATGTGAGCAGGAAGTCTGGAACATATCCGGGAGTGTGCATCAATTAAAAAAAAATAAAATAAACATTTTATTTTTCCTGAATGAGACAAACTTAAAAGGAGCCATGGCTTACACACACACTGGGATTCATTCTGTTTCTCATTTATGTGCAAATGCACTGATGTTTCAACATCATGATCAAAAAAAAAAGCCAGAGCCAGTTATGTGTGATAAGAAGACTTCCATTTGGCTCTCACAAAAAGCACCAGCTGAGAGCAATAGCCTGCTTCACCAACATGAGATCCACTATTGTGATAAAAGAGGCTCTTGAATACAGACTACACAGGCTTATCCTTTTTTCAACTCCTTCTGAACGGACTGCTGCCCACTAATACATAGGCATGAACATGCTAAAACTGAACTGTGCTCAAAATTACTGCCAAGACATATGAACGCACACATATACTGCTGATATAATTGTTTTTCAACTTCGTATAAAAGTCACCATACACCATACTTGCATAATAAAACATCTTGCAGATTGACTAAGATGTTTGATTCAGCTGCTAGTGTCAAAAGGCATACTTTCAAATAGCCACATTAAAAGCAAACGTCAGCTCTGCACTCTTATCTGTTCTGATATGTGATGGCCTGATTGAAGGATCCACATCATTCTTTCCTCTGTGCAGCTTTTATTTCAGTGAGTCCCTATTCTCTCTTCTCCACTCGAAGGGGAGAGGATTACAGCGGCATCACTCAAACCATGTCTCTACTGAAATCCATCTATCAACTCTATCCCTGAGCAATATTTCTGTATTCCTCCCAAGTGGAAAGATAAAAATGTTTGTATTGCACAGTGAAATACATCCAAAGGTTCTTAACTAGTTCCACAATCCCTGAAAGAGTTTCTTTTTTCCTTCTAAAGCCAATTATTTCACATCAGATCAAAGGCATTTATTTACCATTTACAGAGGATAAGCTTGTGATATTGAGAGTCGCTGCACATACACAGAAACACACATACACACATACACACAATAGACACATGAACAGATATGGTACCATGTTGGTAGCTACAGTATGAACATTGAAAACACATTTTCAAGCAATGCAAACACCATTACTGACTGCCTTTTTCCTGAAAATTGATTTATCCCAACACAAAATTTCTCTCTTTTTCTCTTCTCCCACCTTTCTATTTCTTCTCACTTCCCACAGGTGTGAGTGGACAGGAGTGGTGAGGTTTCTTCCCAGCATGCCACTGGCACAGCAGCGTCACAGGGCCACTGTGCCCACAACAGGCTGGATCCTGGCTTTGGCTCTGTTTCTTGCTCTGCAGGTAAAATCTGTTCTGACAAAAGAGCCCTGTCCATTTTTTTGTTTGGTAGAGCTGCTCAGAGCTTTTTTTTTTTTCATATTCATTATTTATTTCCAATCTACTATTTTTGGCAGCCATGTTAATCACTTGACGCTTGGCGCAAATCTGCTCATATTCTATCCAGGCCAGTGTTAGTATCAAAAGAGGTGTTAATTAAGACTACCTTCATGTTTTCTGTGTGTTTTTAATATTTTATATTAACAGTTTTCCCGTACATTTCTCCTACAAAGTAGATCTTCTTAGTTACTATGGGACCAAGCACAAAGTGTTACAATTCCATTCTCGCCTATGCACATATGCAATCTGCAGTGATAATGGTGGCAGATTTACCACTCAAATCTCTCAGTAAAGAAGATCGTGAGGTCATTTTGTTGGCTAAAATGATAGCTGTCACTGGTAGATTTTATCAGTTGTAGCTATCTAGCTAACTGCAGTAACGTTATCACCCTGAGTTGGTTGAAAATGGTGTCTCTTAGGCTGTTGGGATATGCCCCTTATACCACTTACATTTGAGAAGACAAACACCTTGTTCAATCTGTTCCTTACACTTTTACTCTTGTGTTTTTGTTTTGAAAAGGCTTTAAAAAACACTACAAACTCTTTACATGCGTGCAGATAATTGTTTTTACTACAGCCCCATGCAAATCCAAATCTTGACAGACTTTCTGTGTCTAGTTACGGTTGCCAATCTATGATTGGACATTTGCCAGTCAGGGAATTGGTCCTGCAAATGGTCAGTTGCACACAAGTAGTTCTAGTAATGATAAACCTATAACTCTAAGAACGTTCTCAATCAAACATTTTTTATAAATCTACAAAGTTCAACAATTCAACAAGATGTCATAAATACAGTAATCATTTAATCCCATGGTGTCTGCCCTTGGCTATATTTTCTGCTTATAATTTTTCTCCTCTTGAAAAGTTACTTGCCTTATCTAATGGTAGAAATGACTTGCACTTTTTGCCAGATGAAAAGAAAGCACAATCTGAAAACTGTCACCACATTTTTTGCAAATGACCTTAATTTGAATGTGAAAATTGGTTTGTCTGTGTTGTAGCTGGTGAGATAATCCTTCATGTACAGTGTATTAGTGTCAACTTGTTTTGTGTCCCCCCTGGGTGCTTTTCTTAGTCTTCACTCCATTATTCTGTAAACACAAGATATAAAGGAGAACCCAAACCATGTGCAGTGTTTTTTGTTTCATATTGTCACTCTCTCCAGGGTGCCACTCCTGCTGCTCCATCAGGAGACAACAAGCTGGTTCGTACTACCAGAGTGAGGAGACAGACCACAGGGGGGGATCAGCCCCCCTTCGATTCCTCAGCCAACCAAACCCTGCGGGAGCAACCTGTGGTCTTTAACCACGTCTACAACATCAATGTACCCTTGGAGTCTCTGTGCTCTGTTGACCTGGACGCCTCCACACCACCTGACCCAGGGGATGGTGAGGTCTTCTGATCGATTTAGTGTTTGTGTTTAAACTCACTGTTTCCATCTTATCTGTTGTCCTGGAGGTACCTTTTGTTCACACAACACACAACCATGAGTTTTTTAAAAAGTGTTTAACCCTTTATCGGGCAAGTGACTACTTCTGGTAATTTCCGCACATGTTAGACATCAACACATTTCTTTCACCTTATAGGTGTTTTTCTTGTATTTCTTATATAAATACTTATTGGTATTTCTTTTACCACTGACAGGCGAGTAACCCGATATGGTAGATTCATTGGCCTTGATTTTCTACAAAATGAAAAATTTTAAAATGAAAAATTTTGAAAAAGGTTACAAAAGAAAGAAAGTATTGTTATGCTCTCCAATAACAGCCTATGGCAGATTTTTTGAATTTCAAAGTGTTTCAATGAGTGCCC
Source organism: Nannoperca obscura (assembly GCA_036024295.1). NCBI lineage: Eukaryota > Metazoa > Chordata > Actinopteri > Centrarchiformes > Percichthyidae > Nannoperca > Nannoperca obscura. The sequence continues at coordinate 4,840 of JAVQJL010036414.1, forward strand.
TATAAAGTGTTAAGACCCAGTCTTTTTGATTTAAAGGTTCTCGTGCTGAGTTGGGGTCCAGATCTTCTGTGGAGGGTCCAATGGATCCAACTGGACCAAGAGAATACACTGAGCAGACTCTGGATGCTGACAGCCAGGTGGGCTAGCAATGTTTTATTTATTATTTTTGATAACACACAGTTAGATGTTAAGAGGCTTTTTTTGAGCGATTAAGGCAGACTGTCTCATGTGGCACGGAAATGATTCCAAAGTACAATATCTGTTTCATCAAACACAGACATTAACATATTTAATAATACTGCATAATTAGATTAGATTAGATAAAGTGTCAAATTGGAATACATGACAAACTAACTGGTAGCTAGCTGGTATTTTAGCCACCACTTCCCTCTGAATTCTCAAACATGATCCCATTGAGCTTGTTTTATTACACCATAAAAACTGACAGACAAAACTTAAAACTGTTTTGTGCCTACAGGGTGTCACCGTGTTTAATATTTTAAAGATAGATTCTGTGTGAAATATTACTCGAAAATTAACAAAATGTGCATGGTATCATAATTATGGAATTAATTGCTCTAATATCCTTAGTTAATGCCCTCAGGTGCCAATATGCACGTCTTAACCAAGCTGTTGTTCTTCTATAGGTAACATTCACTCACCGCATCAACATCCCAAAAGCTGCATGTGGATGTCCGGCAACCGCCACAATCCAGCAGCTTGCCACCAGGGTGGAGATGCTGGAGAGAGAGGTTTCCCTGCTCAGAGCTCAGTGTGGATCTGGATGTTGTGGGGAGAGCTCAGTCATGGGTGAGTGCTGTTTAATAGTGAAAACAAAATGAATGGATAAAGCTGGAGGAAGTTTTTTTGTTTTACCTACAGTATTTGCACAAAAACATCTGGTATCAACCAACAGACTGTCTCATATGTGGTAAAAAGATAAAACAGGAACTATAGGTAAAACAGACAGGGGAAAAAAACTGTTTATACCATGAATGCTGACAGACAGCAGCAGAATATTGATGCTGGAGGGCGACTTTTATTTCCTGCAGTTTCGGTCTAAAAGGTGTGGAGAAACCTTTGCTACTGGTAAAAATTGTGTTCACTATTCAGGAGATGTTGCCATTATATTATGAGGGGACTAGAATGGATAGAGTTATAGGATATATTATGGTTAAAGGATCCGCTCCATTGACACCATCACCCCATTCAAATATTTTCTGAAAACGCTCCATCTCTACGGTGAGAATATGATTATCTCCAGCAGTCATGATCTGAATCTGAATGAAGAGGACAGTGGCTAGATGAAAATATACAAAATGAGACAGCTTTTCATTGATGTCTTGACTACTGTTTCTTCCATCAAGGCTGTTAAGGCGTGTGAACTAAAGCTGAAGGTTTTCCCAGGATTTTAAAATGATTACTTCTTAAGAACATATCAATCTTTTGCCCATGATCCCAGGATTAATAGCACTTCTTATAAAAACAAAACTGTGTAAAATTCATCAAAAAGTTACTTTTAATTCTATTGATGTTGATGATTTAATTTTATGAAGTAATTCTTTCATTTCTGTTATCTGATTTATTTTAAAAGCACACCGAATCATCATATCCACTCACTCTTATGTACAAGCAGGTATATGGAAGCATTTGACCGTCTTTACAGTGCAGACCTGAAGTTATTACTGCATGTGGCAGGGAATTACATTTTGGCACATTATTTCTGTGGTTTGAGGAATAGGAGCATTCTTCTTGACATTTAGTTGTAACATTAGGGTGGTCTCCACATATTGAATGCCACACTGCAGTTCACCCTACTGCTCTTGTTCGGGATGGAGGTCTGTGTCTGATTAAACACGTTCATATTCAATCATATTCTGCTTTGTTCATTTCATCTAGAAAACATGTTGCCACACAGCTGAACTGTAAACTGCAATTTTAGCATGATAAGTAAAAGAAAACAGTACAAGTAAAAATTTGATCCAGTTATATTGCTGTAATAACAGAAGCTTTAGGTCGCATTACTAACGCTACAGCCAAAATGCTTTATTTTGCCCATTATGTTGTCAAAGTTTGGAATGTGCTTGAATCTGACTATACTTCTTGAACAATGCTTTATTTTCAACGTAATCTGATATTTCATCAACTACATAATCAAAACCAAAAATCTTTTAAAAATGAAACAATCCTGTTGTCATATTTGTTTATTGTCTCCAGGCATTTATAGAAACATTTTTGATGTGATGATAAAGGCTTCAAGGGTCTGGAAGTTTTAGGTTTAAGTCTTGTGAAAGTGTTTGAAAAGTACTTAAATTTTAGTCTTAAAAAGCTGTACAAACCCTGTCTTTAATACTCTTAGACAGATCTTTATTTCTGGTATTCCATCCTAACCGGGATGGGAATTAACACTCGTCCACCAGCAAAATGCTGGTAGAATATGAATGTGACTGGTAGATTTCAAACACGAAATAATGATTTAATATTTAATGTATTAAAAGTGTATTTCCCACCCTGCCTAATACTAAAGTAAAGAAGAATATTAGATATGTTCATTTCTAAGTTGAAATTAAAATAAAAGAACAAAATGCAGGTTATATTAACCCAAAATTGAGCAATCCCTTTAGGTTTGATTGTATGATAATATTTTCCTCTTTGAATGAAGCATCATTTTATCACATAACACTATAAATAATGTATGTGCCCTTTTGACCAGGCCATTTGGACTTTGTCCCAGGCTGCAGTGGCCATGGCAGCTTCAGCTTTGACCTGTGTGGCTGCATCTGTGACGAAGGTTGGACCGGCAAAAACTGCTCTGAGCCCCGCTGCCAGGACGACTGCTCCGGCCAGGGGGTGTGCGTGGAAGGGGAGTGTGTGTGTGACCGTGACTTTGGAGGCGACAACTGTTCGGAGCCACGGTGCCCTTCCGACTGCTCGGGCCGCGGGTTGTGTATCGACGGTGAGTGTGTGTGCGAGGAGTCCTTCACCGGCGAAGACTGCATGGTCGGTAGGTGTCTCAACGACTGCTCGGACCAGGGGCTGTGTGTCAACGGGACGTGCCAGTGCCGGCCCGGGTACGTGGGAGAGGACTGCTCGCTGGTTTACTGTGCCAACAACTGTAGCAAGAAGGGAGTCTGCAAGGATGGATTCTGTGCCTGCCAGGATGGCTTTTCTGGAGATGACTGCAACTCTGGTAGGCTATTACTCTTTATCCTTCATGTCACTTTGATCCTCTTGACTGTTGTCAAGTACAAAAAGTAGTTTGTCTGACATTTGTGATTCAATTCCCCGAAGCAGAAACTCTGGGCAAGGAAGTTGTCCTCCCTTAACACTTGCTGTCAGTGTGACCAGGATCAAGTAACTCAGAAACCCAGCCTAAACAGATTTCAGAATGATCTCTGCAACCCTCAGACAGTTCAGTCTGAATTCTTGAGCAGGGAAAGGTTTTTTTTTTAATTAAAGCTGTAACGTTAGAAGGAGTGCCTCCATTGCTGAGATTGATTTACTGGAATGTGAGCATATTTTCTGTTCATGAATTTCTGGCACTGTTACTGAGGTTTATTTGGGTGCAAAAATGGAATGCATCAGATTACGGTCCAGTGCATCTTTAGAAAAGGCATCTTGATGTCTCTTTATCTGGTTTACACAGTGTGGGAGGAAGTAAATAAGAAAAAATTGATTTATGCCACATGATAAATAACACCAACAAACAGTAAGGAATTTCCCCTTAAGCTACTCTTACAGTCAGTTCTAGCTTTGGATGCTTGTACACTGTTACATGTAATCAATATGTGACACAGAAATGTTTGGAGATTTTACAGTGATATAAAACAGAGAAAAGCAGCAAATCCTCACATTTTAGAAGCAAATGTTTGGGCTTTTTGCATGATATGTAACTGAAACTGAAAAAAGTATCAAATTTAAATTGCCATTCATGTGCCATGGAGTGCTGTGAGTTTGCAGGCAGATAGAGGCTACAACAGGGGATTTTATTTATCAGACTATAGGAACTATTTAACCACCTAGTGTAGTGTTTAGATGGAATGTAAACCTTCTTAACCATGATGGTCCATGACACATGGTTGCCACTCTGAGCCCCACAGAGCAGGTAGATAGATCTGATTTGTTGAGTAGATTTATAAATGCAAAGCATTTTCTCCTTCTGCTATAGCAGTTAGCTCTCAGCCCCAACATTTTTTTGTATACCTGCAGCCCTGGAAAAAAGCCGTCTATGCTTCAAATGCAGGTGGCGGGGTGCGTGACTTGCCGGACAGCAGACGGTGTAACAGCATTCATTTGTCAAAAGTCACATTCACCCGGGGAGGGAACTGTCACATTAGCTGCAGCTGGGACAGTTTCTGAGTCGTGCTTGCCATTGTTCAAACCCAGCTCTCCACGCCCAAATATCAGATCCTCCTCTGCCATTTGAGGCAGCTGTCAACAGAGTGAAAGATGAGGACAGACAGGAGAGCAAGTGATAAAAAGACAGGAACGGCAACTCATATTACTAAGGCTTATTTCTCCTTGCTGGCCTCACATTTAATATCTATACCATGTGAGGGAGTCCGAATTGCTTATTTCTTTGCAATTAGAGGCTAAAATAGCTAATGCTGGAAGGGAATAGTTTGCTGAATACAAAACGAAGCAGTTCAATTACCAGGGACCTGTAGGGTGACAGGCTTAAGTGCTTCATGTTATCAAAAGCTGAAGAAAGCAGGATGTATTTTTGCTTCAATTACGGTGGCCTATATTCTTCCCACTATGAGAAATAATGGAGGCTGTTGAATTTAAATGGGATGATTCAGGCATGGAGTAGGATACAGTATATCTTTACATGAAAATATGAATCCACCCACAAAGCAGAGATCGACTTGCGCTGAAGAGGCATATTTAATCTTGACAGCAGTGGAATTTCTTGATCATTTCGATGAGTCCGGATGCTGCAGTGGGAAAGTAGCGGTGGCATTCTCATGTTGTTGACATCCTCTGAGTGCGGCAGTGGTGACAGCTGACATTTACATTGCTCACATAGCTGTAGGATTCTGCTCTTATGCAGGATCGGTCCCTCATGAATGTTTTTGCATTTTACTACTTTATTTTATTGCTCTATTCTGCCGTATTGAATCAGTCAAGTTTGACTGAACTGGCTTTTTTTTACTCACAGCAGGTGAGTCAATATTAACAATTATGAAGCCTGTCGAACAAAGTAGCTTTGTCAGTAACTGTTTTCAACGTGGTGGTAAAGAACTTTGGCAGACAGGTGACAGTCCACCTCATGACACAATAAAGCACAAACCCAAACGTAAGCTAACAGCTATACAGGCAAGAAATGCAATATTTCTGTGCGCCATTCATAACGCGCCCCAGCAGCTTGAAGACACACACTGTTATAATGGTTGTGACTGGATGTGTTCTTTCAGTCTTTCAATCTGCATCTTTCAATATCCAGAACAATTCTCCTGCACTGAATAGAAATTGGTTCTCTTTTTTCCCTGTATGACAATGGACTTTGAGAGTATGTATTTTGGAGCTGTCTTTTTTTCTAACAACGAAATGTGAATGTAGGTCTAATCTTTTAGCAAACGTCTAGTGTGGTCCCCCTTTTTTGGACGTTTTAGTAGAGTGTAGGCCAATAAACTAAATTTGCATTTAAGCATAGGAAACCCCACATGCCTTTTTAAACAAAACACAATAGCTATAACAGGTGGTGTGGATGGACTGGACATCGTTTTGGATGTCCTTTATAGTAGCTGTGCACTAAGGGCACAATTATACCCAGCATGCTTGGAGTTGTTTATTCAAACCGTGGAGTCTTTACATGAATAGTTTGCTTAATTTGAGAAGGTAAAAAATGTCATTCTTGTAACATGGAGTGTGGAGGTGTTTGTTTTATGTCAGGAAAACAATGTCGTAGCACATAGCATAGTGGTCATGGGTTTTAGTTCAACATCTGATTGAATCTTTGACTTGTATTGAACGGCGGAAAGGAGTATTAAAAATCTGATCATTCAAATATGTTGTAAATATGTTCAAAATATCATAGTTCTCACTACAAGTTTAAGTTTAATTCAATTTCAATTCAATTTTATTTATATAGTGCAGGTTGAGACCAACTCTTATATATACAAAGACCCAACATTCCCACCATGAGCATGCACTAAGCGACAATGGCAAGGAAAAACTCCTATTAGTCACTTGACGTCTCTGATGACGAGTTTTATCTGTAAGGTTTTAGTTCTGTAGATACTGCTGTATCTGCCTATAATAGAATCCTCATTAGACTGAGACTCCAGGCAATTTTTCCATAAATCAAGAAGACAAAAAGCATTTGGATGAGTTCACAAGTGATACAACCAGTGTGTTTGTAACATCCCATCTATGTAGATATGCCACACAATTATTTGTAATATAATGTTTCTACCGTTGCGCAGCATGTATGAGAAGCTCTGTTCAGATTTCCCTTTACATGTCTGGGGATTCTTTTTTAATTATCTACCTGGGTAGAGACATGAAATGTGTCATCCTAGGCAGCCCAAAAGAACTAAATGTTCTTAAACTGGAATAAGAATAGGTAAGGAAAACAAGGAGATCAAGTCAAGAGCTGAAAACTGCTGCTGATGTTGGACTCCCAGTCACAAAAGTCTTTCTTGATACTCTGCAATTGAGAAATGTTGATAGCAGTCATGTTGAACGAGTCCTGGGTGACATTTCAAAAAAGTAAATATTAGAAAATGAACTGGTCGTTGATGAGCTTTCACAAAAATGAGGTGAGATAAGCTTCTTCTATCTTTGCTGTATCTTTCATAAAGAGGTGCCAATTTCAACTCTAGCGTTGTTCACTAACTTTTCAGAGGAACCTTTTCCCAAGTGCTCCCTTGAGAGTTTGCCCTTCGCTTTCTGTGTGAGTTATTGTCTTTACTTTCAAGCAGCTTGTCTGTTCAGCCTCCTGTGTGACCTCATTCAATCACTCTTCTTCTATCCAATGGATTATTACTCCTTCGTTTGATTTGTTATTTCCTTCATACACGCAACGGAGCTATGACAAGTCTAATTGATTAAATAAATCTAGCTTAGTGAATGATGCAGGAGTTGTCCCCAGTGCAGGTTCACTGTTCACCGAAATGTGCAACCTACTATACAGCATGCAGCCATCTGTCGAGTGTGTGAGGAAGGAGCTGAAACGGCTACTAGAGTGTCCAAAGGTTCCCCGAGGAGGACTCAGTGCTGTGCTGTAAAGTCCTGTATCACAGGATGTAGAGATGATGAGGGGGCGAGAGGTTGTTTATCACGCCATCACATTCACTGCTCCTTTGCTCCTCTCTTTGTCTCTGCTTCTCTGTTTCATTCTTATTCTCCCATGTAACCCATGTCCCATGTCTTTCTATGTTAGGCATTTACTCTCCTGAAGCACATCTTGTCTAGTCTGTGAATCCGTCTCATCGTTTCTCCAACTCAAACTGTTTGTACTTTCTGTCTTGTCTTCTCCTCCTTTATGTCCTTCACCTGCCTCCCCTCCTCCTCCTCCTCGATGATTTTGGCAGTGGGAGCTGTAAACACTCTTGTTTATGCCTCCACATTTACATTCAACACCACCTCTCAGGCTTATGGCTTGATGATCTCCACTTCAGCCTGAATGAATGACAGTGCTTCTCCCTCTCACTCAGCCTCTTGTTGCCACTAGCACTGGCCTCTTTTACTGGTTGGAATGCACATACACAATGCAGCCCAGGCTATTGTCTTGTTGTAAAGATTATGGATGCAGTGACTGTTTTTAGTAGGTGAGATCATAGAAAATGTAGCAATGGTGTGTTGATAGTTATAAGCACTTTGGTTATCTTTGGTTATGGAAATTTGACCATTTACTCTACCTTCATTGACGCTGGATGGCACAATCATGCTGAGAATCAAAGGGGAAACTGCAAAAATATGAGGTGCTCATAACTGAAATTTGCCTTTTGTTGTCAGGGGTCATCCATCCGTGTCCCAGTCCGTTAAACTCATGCCCGTCAGACTAGACCTAGAGTTTCCGACTTGTGCTTGCCAACATGGGTACTTGTTCCTTTGTATTGAAACCACCACAGTTTTAGAAAGAAATTTAAATTGTGGCTCATGTGGTTACATTTTATAATTGTCATTATAAGACCAAATACACATAATAAAAATAATACCATATTTTTTGTGGGGGTTTTTTGTCTCAACAGTGGCACCTGCAATGAACCTGAAGGTTCGAGGCGTGACTGATCGCATTATTGACCTGGAGTGGGAGGGCTCAGTTGTGCTGACAGATTTCTTAGTGACCTACACACCGAGCAGCGCTGGGGGTAAGTACAGAGCCATGCTGGCTTTTCAAAGCAAGGAAAGTTTCAGATGATTCAAAAGAATACAGAGCTTCTTTTAAAAAAAAAAAAAGGATGTCCATGTATCAGTGTATTTCTTTTTTTGCCTGTCTCTCTGTCAGGTGTGCAACTAGAGTTAAGGATTCCAGGCAATATCACCACGTGCACTATCTCCAGCCTGGAGGCAGGCATAGAGTACAACATCAACGTGTTCGCTGTCATTAACAACAGTATCAGCGTCCCTGCCAGCATTACTGTTTCGACCTGTAAGTGCAGCCCTCAGAGTTGTTTTGACGAAATGCTCTCATGGGGAGGCAAAAGGATAGTCCACTGAGGACATGTTTTGTCCGTGGCCAACAGAATAAAATGTTCTCTGTCTCATACAGTGCTGTACATGCATTCTCACATGAACTTAGCCATTCAGGCGGATACACACACACCATCTCTTGCTTTTTTGCAAATCCTTCCCAAGATATTTCTCAGTGTCAATAGAGTGAGAATGCCACCTGCTCCTCTTTACCAACTGTTTATGATTCCTACCTGTAACACCTGCTTGGTGTCACTCACACTCCAACACACACACACATACACACACACACACACGCACACACACAAATATAAACACCCTCTCACGTGTACCTCCTGGTTGGTGTTAATGCCAGGTCGCCGGACCTGGCAGAGAAACATTCTAGTTGCTTCCGTGCTCATCAGAAGTATGCAAACTCACCGAACTCCTTAATAAGTAATAGCCTGTTTTCAATAGCAAGCAGAATATTGTATCCACTCCACATCAGCTGGCTTCATACAGTGTGTTGCCATTAGTTCAGTCTTGGCTGGAAAAGTTGTCCTCCATTTCACATATAAGTGAATTTAATTTCAGTGATTGCAGAATTTAGAGTAATAAAGTCCATTTAGGGCAATTAAGCTTGATGCAACCATTCGTCAGTGATGATATAATTTGTTGGGTTTTCTTTCCTAAACGTAATTATGAAATGTGGTATTTGATTATCTGGAAAGATTTATGAGGACACAGCTGCCTGTGAAAAAAGTAATTTTAGCAGTGTGGGCTACGGTTATTTGTTTTAAAACTATTCTCGCAATCTCGCAAGGGTTTTATATATAACTATCATCAAAATCATTGCATATCCAATTAGAAAAAACTATTTTCATTGTGTCTTATGAAGCAGGTGTGCATGTTTTCAACATGTTTAAACAAAAATGACACCGTTTGAGTAATAATGCAAAAAATCTTTTACAATTGATGGTTTTAGTGCAGCATCCTTTATGATCAAACAATAGAAAATGGATTAAGACAGAGACAACAGAACAGAAAGAGAAAATGTTCAGCATTGGACACCTTCAGCATGGGATGGAGTAATGATTTATGGGCTGTGTAGGTCACTGAAGAACAATAATATGTCTCTGGCTAACTCTCCAGATCTCTCCAATCCGGATGGTTTAGTCTTTAAATCCATCACAGAGACGTCAGTGGAGGTCCAGTGGCAACCGTTCTACTACTCCTTCGACGGATGGGAGATCAGCTTCATCCCCAAGGTAGAGTGAAGCTGCTTGAATGCTTGGTGTATGTGTTCACTGTGAGTTCCAGTGTGAGACTGCCCTACAGCATGCTGGAAGACAAGTGCATTATCCTTGTGTGTGAGAAGAACAGAAGGAAAAAATACAGACTTTTTATGCTTTAATGACTTGATTTATCTCCCACACACACAACTGTATTTTGTTTTCATTTTGCTTGTTGACCGAACTAAACATTTGTGATTGAAAAGAATTATATTCAAATCTCACCAATGCCAGTCTCTAAATGACTTTCTGTGCAGAAACAGGAAGGAAAATAACTTGATGGATTTAGGTTTTCTGCTGGGTTTGCTCATCTTGAAGCCCATACCAAATTAGACAAGCGGATTGTCTTGAGCTTATTGGCTATTAGCTGGATGAGACATTAAACCCTTTTCCAGAATAACCCTTTCGTAAAACCATAGCAGGGCCAGGTTTGTAGCCAGAAAGCAAAAAATGTTCTCTTTCTAATTCCCGTTGTAAACTCAGGTACTCTCGGCACTCTAATCTTGTGCCCTCTCAGAGTAATTGGTTTTCTCCTTTAAGGTGTTCTCAGGGGAAGATATCCTTTGGTTTGGCCAGACTTCAAGCATCAAATCTGATGTCAAAATGCTTTTTTGTGTTCAATTCAAGCCGTTTTAATAATAGAACATTTTTGAATAGAAAAATCAGTGGGCTTCTTAATTTCTTTTATTGCTTTTTGCCATCCCTTTTCTCTCTTTCTATCCAATCTCTCATGTCTCTCCGCAGTGTCTCTTCTTCTAGCATTTTCCATCCCCCCACCCTTTCCTCCTAATCTTGTTTTTACTTTGCATCCACCACCTCTTGGTTGAGATCGCCAACCCTTTGCTGTCTACCTCCCTCCATCCCTGTCTTTCTCCTTCACCTCTCTCTTCCTCTCCATCCCTTCCTGTATATGTTCTTCCCTCTGTCTTTCCTCGCTTTGTCTCCCTCGCTCAAGCCACAGGGGAAATCATATTATGAGTTGGCAGTCCCGCCCCCTGTGGATTTAATCCAGCAATGGGGATTGAGTATTTTGACAATCTCGTAATGGAAGTAGGCATGAAAGCCTTGGCCTATGCGAACAGAGAACTCACTACATTGTATAAAGGAAACAGAGAAAGAGAGAGAGAGAAAGAGAGAGAGAGAGCCCAGAGACCTGCCGTTAACACTGTTACAAACAGCTACAGTATATATCTGACGTTGCAATAAAACACCATAATGCCAGTGTTGTTGTAGCACATATCACCCCTCCATGTAATATATTATTTAAACAATCAGTCGTCCAATACTGCTGCCAGTAGAACTGCACTTGTATTATATTAGTCATTTTGTATTGATTCCACTAATATTAGAGTTATATCTCAGTTTTGATTAATATCATCTATGTGACTTTTTCTAAAAATAAATATGAACTATCTTAACTTTGTGATTAGAATTAAATACTCATCAAATGATCAAAGCTCAAAGGTCAGTGCACATGAAGAGGTTGTACAAATCTGAATTATTCTTTTCAGATCAAGCATTTGTTCATATAATGCCTTCTGAGACTTTAACTATGCTAAATTATGCCTGTGGCTACACTGTTCAAATTGCACTTTATAATTGACAGTGCATGGCAGATTTCACAAACAACTAAAAATCTATGTTTCTTGCTCATTGGAACATCTTCAGAAATCAGGTAATTAAGTGAGAGGAAAACCCTTTGCACTCTTGTGATACATTATGTAAAGGTAAAAAAAAAATCTGTGTGCCCAAATCACTTACTTCTAGTAGCATCTAGCCATGTTTTATTTGCCATGGTTTTATTGTCTGCCTCTGAGATGTCTGCTGAAATCCTAGTACAAATCAAGAAAATGATTTCCCATTGTTGGTGCTCACAGCTTTGAAAAATGACATTTAAAATAGTCACACACAATGTATTTTTCCAGAAACTATGGCTCTGTTACTCTTGATAATCCCTAGACCCTACTTTCTACTGAAGAAATAAGCTGTATGAAATCTGTTGAATGTCAACAGTTGATTGGAAATCCCAGTATTGTCTATTTCAATGGATTGTGAAAGATGGCAAGAGAAGGCATTGCATAAAAAAAACCTTTTTCACAAATGTTCACAAATAGTTATTCTATCAATAATACCAGCATTTTTCTAGTATCTTTGCCCTTTTCCCTCTTTCTTTTTTGGCAGTGTGCTTATAATAATATATGCAAAGAATGGGGAAATGTTTATCCGTGTATATATGTCAGCTGTGTGTAATTTAATTCTGATGGATTAGCTTTTTTGCAATAAACATTGTAAGATACTAATCATTACTGCAATACATTTCACATCTAATATCATTAAATTGCTTTTTATGCATATTAAGAACAATTTTAGAACTATCTTTTTTGATAGACATATAAAATAAAAACACTTCTCTTACCTGAAGAACTAAATTACCCTAATAAATAGCTAAGAAGCATGAATGGGCAATCTAACAGTGTCACCCTTTGGCTCAATAAAATGAAAGTGATTAAAATACTTCCACAAGGACCAAAAAAAAAAATCTGTTTTCTCATTCCTCATCTAAGCAACCTTGTCGGCAGAGAGAATAATGACTAATTACGAGCAAACTGACACAGGAGATGGGAGTGGGATATACTGTTATGGTGATTCATTTTGTATAATTTAGCATTGCCTTCATTTAACTGTGTTATTATTGAGATTGAACACCAATTGTTATTCGAACAGTACTGTTGTGTGTTACTGCCCACCCTGGTAATTTAGTTGAGGTGATTAAATGGATTACATCTCTAATTACAGTTTTGATTTAGGAAAGTAGCAAGCTGTTACATGTTCTGCTTTAATACGAGCCTTCATAGCGCAGGCTTTTGGGGATCTTGGAGCAACAGTAGGCGTAACATCTGTCTGTCGGCAGGAAGTGCATGTGCAACACTGGATCTCTGAGAACAGCTGGGAATATCAGCAGCTCCATATGGATGAATTATAGGCCTTTGGAAATGTACGGAGTGCTGCCTCTGCAGAATATGGCCCGATAAATATAATTGTAGCATACATGCCCATTTTTGCTAAGCAACATGGTTTGGGAATTGACTGTGCTAAACCATCCAAAAGTCTACAAATAATTGAAAAGAAAAGGCCTGTATACAGTTCAGAAAGTCTACAGCATATAATTTAACTGCTTGAGTCAATGTCTTACTGGTGAGGATAGTCTTTTATCTGCCAGATTCCTTATCACCACTGAGAGAAGATGTACAGGCCGCAGTACTGAATTGTCAGTACCTGACATTTACTCAAAATATCATAACAATGTGCAACAGACATGAGTCTCTTTTCATCTCAGCACTTCTGTCTCTGTTTTTTTTCCCAGGACAATGACGGAGGGATGACTGCACAGCTGCCCAGCACCATCACTTCCTTTATACAGAGTGGTTTGAGACCAGGGGAGGAGTATACTGTTAACCTGGTGGCACTCCGAGACCAGGGTCGAAGCCAGCCAGTCACTGCTACAGTCACAATGTGTATGTATTAATGGAAACTGTGAAGAGAAACCCAGGCATTAGGATATGATGTCATAAGTCATATAAATTACTTGTTATGTCCGTCAACAACGTCCAAAACCCAGTGATGATCATAACTGACAGCAGTTCAGTTTTTGGCAATCAGTCAATAAATCAACTTACCCTTTCAGTATCAAATGCATACAGTATAGCTTATTATTCCCAGCACTTTCAAGACCTGCCACATGCACACACACACACACACACACACACACACACCACTAAATACCGTGGGCATAAGCAGTGAGTGTCACCATGACATATTTGTTGCTCTGCCACCATTTATGTCCCTGATGTAAACCTCACTGAGGTATTGCCCCCACTCTTCACCCAGGTGACACTACTTGGACAGCTGTAATAGATCCAATTCAAACCTCATCCATAACAATTCAAACTCTGATGTCTGCAGTCAAAACACCATCCATTTCCTGTCAAGTCTTTGTTCATTCCATGAGTTGTAATTAAGTATCGATTAATAATTCATGGCACTCATTCATTTTTCACGGCGGCCTACTGCAGGACACCTAATTGGATAAAGAAAAAGGAAAAGACAAATTTGAAGTTACTCAATTATTTATAACAAAGATTTATCCTTCCGCGGAGACAGAGGGAATGCGATGAGGAGTCAGTTTGCGACATGCATGCTGAGCTAAGCATTGTGTCGTGCTAAATTGGTCAGTTCCTCAACATTAAATGATGTTTGTGGTCCTTTTTCAAACTTAATTGGGTAATTATTCAAGTGTATCATCATAAACTGTGCATAAATGGCAACGGACAAAACTCTAAGGGGGACACAGTTGCAAAAGTCCACAAAACAAATGTTGACTGTATAGGGATACTTCCATGACCCGTCTAGTAACCCTGCGAGGGTAAAGCCCTAGTCCACTGGTCCACAACCAGGATGGCATCTGCATTGCTTTTCCTGGATCTGAGGATCAAGAAGAAGCTGCAGCATCTTTCCCAGAACAGTGAAACTGGGGCCTCCTGACATCGCAGAACTCTTGTGTCAGACATTCTAAATTGGGGTTTTCTCTTTAAGCTTGATGTGTTTTCACCCTTTCACACCTAATAAGTGTTGTTTTCCAGCAATATGCATGAAGAGACTTTAATCATGGCTTGTGTTTTACACCTTGAACGGATAAAGCCTATTGTCTCAGCATGTGTCAGGCAGGTCTGATCAGTTTTACATGCTTGGCTGTCAGGAAATAGCTTCTTCTGATAACAATTCTACATCTACCACTGCAAAAGCTTAAAGCGGCAAGTATTAACACACATCATCATTTTCACACATTTTAGCTTCCCTGTGAATACTGACTGAAAGCAAAAGTCAGTATCAAATGTCTGATCAGATTAGGAATCTTGTTTACTTTGATTTTGTATAATTGAATCATAATTTGACCACAAAGACACCATTTAACATTTAAGTTCAGCTTCTTTTGTTTTTTTGTGATCATGTGGACAAATATATTTCAATAACTCAAAGTAGAACTGAATCATGATTTGTTTAATCAATTGGTTGATCGACTAAAAATTATTGGAAACTGTTATAAAAACTGGATAATTAAAAAAAAAGAAAAAATGCCAAACATTCTCTAGTTCCAGCTGTTCAAATGGGAGGATTTACTGCTTTTTTTAATCTAATGTCAGTGATTCCCAACCTAGGGACCCTACCAGCGGGTCTCAAAACTGTTTTCAAATGAGACCTGTCACCTGTCACCTGTCAATGAAGAGTCGCAAGAAGACAGTACTTCAAAAATCACAAACCAAAAAGATTGGGAAACAATGTCTCATTTAACAGTAAATTTAATATTTTTTGGAGTGTTGGTTGGACAAAACAAGCAATTTTATCACACCACCTTAGCCTTTAGGAAATTATCATGGGCATCACTATTCTTTAACTTTTGTGACCAAATAATTATTTGAGAAAGTCATCAGTATATTATTCTGGTAATGATAAGGATACTAGCTAATGATAATTAGATTTGGTATCAACCAAAAGTCAGGTCTTAAATTGACAATGAAAACGTCAAACAATACTTAGACCAAGCCAAAAAGTAGTGCAGTAATTGCTGGCAAGGCTGACAAAGTGACCACACTGTAGTGACTCTGCTTTGTGTGTAACTATAGCAACAGGACATTCAATAATTACGCTTCTTTCTTGCTTTGTTTTACAGTGATTGATGGCCCCACACAGCTGATCGTGCGGGATGTGTCAGACACCGTAGCGTTTGTGGAGTGGATACCACCAAAAGCAAAGATTGATCAGATCGTGTTGCGCTATGGCCTGGTGGGAGGAGAGGGTCCACGGACCACCTTCCGCCTCCAGCCCACACTCAGCCAGTACTCCTTGCAGGTGAGTGGTGGTGTGGTGTGTGTGTGTGTGTGTGTGTGTGTGTGGGGGGGGGGGGGGGGGG
>JAVQJL010036427.1:0-12364 GCA_036024295.1 Nannoperca obscura
AAGTAAATCTAAAATGTATTTTGGGCCAAAACTATGTAGTGCTTTGTAAACCAATAGTAGTATTTTGCAGTCTATTCTGTGGGCCACTGGAAGCCAGTGCAGAGATCTGAGAACAGGAGAGATGTGTTCTCTTTTCTTGGTCTTAGTTAGAACTCTGGCACTCTGGCATCCAAGTAGGATGAAATAAAGATACTCAAGTTAATTACAAGTACCTCAAATTTGTACCTAAAGTGGCTAATGGATAGTGGATACTTCTGTATCTTTTCTTAAGTAAAATAAAGTCAGACTTTTACTTAGTGGAACAACTTAGTTATATTTAGTGTGTTGTCACAAAATACACCACAAACAAATGAGACTGGGGTGATAAACAATGGTATACTCATTAGCCTGCTACTTCAGAAGAGACGCTTGAAGATGTGGTAAGCTGTTCAGCCAGACTCCTCATGTACTTTATTGAGGAGTAAAAATGTAAGGTTATAAATGCAATGAGCCTGAGCAACAATACAGCATGCCATTTCTAATTTCATCCCATAAATGCCACAGTCGGGAGCCATTATACTCACTTGAATTCAGTAGTAGTAGCAATAAGACATACCATGATAACTAAATCATTATAATCAAAAGACAGGGCTCGATAATATAATGAGAGATAACTCTAAAAGACACTCTTAGAAGACATCACCTTGTCTATCCAACAGGGTGTTGTCGTGCACATATGGGGTGAACTCCCTTTAGAGGTAACAGAGTGGGAAGAGCACAGACGATGGAAATTGCTTTGTGCCACAATGTAATGAAGTTGTGAGAAATGACAATGACTTTGCAAGCTACCAAGGCCAATCAAGGGGAACACTAGTGGGACAGTGAGACTGTCGCCAAAAAATTGTCTCAATAGTTCTGTCATAATTATTGTGACAGGTTGCGTTGCTTCGCGCTGATTGGACATGGATGTAAGACTGCATAGCTGCCCCAGTGTCCCCACTCAATTCCACAGCCATTAGTGTCAATGGCAATATGAGTGATCTGTCACTGTGCAAATCAGACTACCATCTGCTACCAAGAGAAACATGTGCCTGGTCGCACCAAATGTCTGAGTAAAAATTCCACTCAACTTATTTAATCAAAACTACATAATTATTAATTATTATTAATAATTACATTAAAGGTTATTGCAATAAAAATGTAACTCCTTAGGTTAGAGAAAACTGTAAACATCAGCTAGTGAAGGTAATAGTAAACATTCATACACTAGCCTTCTGCTGCACTAGCAAGTGAGCTACTGCTTTTTAATCTTATTTTAGAATTTAAAAAAAAAGCGCAAACTGGAGTGATAATGAGAGGCTTATGCTGATAGACAAAAATAACGGCAATGCATAGCTAAGCTTAAAGATCTACTTTCATCTGTATTTGCTTTACGTAGTGATTTATGTTTTCAAGAAAAGCTCATAAACTGCTGCTTATCACATGCAACAGAGCTCCTTGTGGCTTTGTTTTAGCACTGTATCATCATCATCAACAACAATATCATATTTAGGTAAATGTTTCCTTTTGTGAGACTAACACTATTTTAGTGCAATATTGTGTTTGTTGTCAACAGTGTTGGGAAGTAAGTAGTTACATGTAACGGCGTTATGTAATTAAATTACAAAATAAATATAATTGTAATCCGTTACAGTTCCTAAGAAAAATATGTAATTAAATTACAGTTACTAATCAAAATGTTGGTGATTACAAAGGGGTTACATCCAAATATATAATTATTAATCTCGTCTCACCACGTAATGTAGCTCTATATTTAGCTTGCTGTCCGTCTAGTAGCTGTACATTTACGTTTAATCTCCATTAATGACAGATTCATTGCTAGCTAGTAGCTAGCTAACAGACGCCTTTAGCAGAGCTGCACCTCCATTTATAAACGCCTGGATAGAAACTCTTAGTAGCTAACGGTAGTCTTCCTTGAATAGTGATTGTTAGCCCATGAACATTCACTTACTGTTTTTATTAAATATTGACTCAGACGTCATTAGGTTGTAACATTTCTACAGGCCACCAACAGCCTAAATGATTTGATGCTAACTATGCTACATGCTGTACTTGTTGCTGGGCACACAACGACACTTGTTGCCAGTTTGGTCTGTTAGTGAAGGACGAGGCAGATTTTCCCTGAAACCTGTAGTGTTGTTTTCTTCTCCACTAAATCAAAATGAACCGTAGCGCCACCTAGTGGACATATCTCAGTATGTTACTAGTGGCTTGGCCTGGATGTGATTTGACTCATCCAAATTATATTTAATATAAAACACACATTAACATGGTTGATCATTGGGTGTAAACCGTATTCTATATTTTATATATAACTTCGTTTCATAATAATAATAACATGAATATGTCAGGCTACACTGTGACATACTGTGACAGTAATCTGTGTGGGAGGTTTACACTGCCTGGTTTAAATGTATATTTTAGGACTTTTCAGCTTTAATGCCCAGTTTAAAACATTTGTTAAAGTAAAGTAATCAAAAAGTAATAAGTTACATTACTTTAATGAAGTAATCAAAATAGTTACATTACTTGTTACTTGTTGAACAGGGTAACTAGTAATCTGTAACCTATTACATTTCAAAAGTAACCTTCCCAACACTAAATAATACAATAAAGTAGTTTACATACACGCAAAACGTATTTATTAATAGATGCATATGCGTTGTGTGAAAAGGGAAAAACTGCCTAAATTAATGTTTTTTTAGAAATAAAACATATTTGTTCATATTTTGGGGAGTTTTAACTAATGATGCACACTAATGATGCACACTGCCAGGATGTCACTGTTTTCCCCATGACCTCACTTTAACACAGTCCTCCTGACAGGATCCAGCATAGGCAGCGCGGTCACATTCACCATGTAAAGAAGTTTGGTGTGTCTGCTTTCAGTCTCACAGAGCTCCACGGAGGGGGTCTGCTTACAGATCCAGCTGTGGAAGACGTCTGGACTGCTCTGCGGTTTAGCTGCATTGCGACAGCGAGGCACAGCGCTGGTTACCAGCTAACCACTGGACTGGGAGTTCACCCCCTCCAGCTGCGGCTGCTCTGCTCCTCTCTTCTCTTCTCATTTTACTTCTCATCCCCCACTTTATTGTTTGACTCATCACATTTAAATTAACGCATTTCTTCAACAGAACAGACAAACATTTAGTGACACAGATGCTGACAATAAGCTTGAACAGAAAGCAAGAACATGTTCATCCCTTAACAGACCCTCTCTGGTTCTATGAGCAGGCTGAGCTCACTCTCTTCATCTTCCTCCCAGAGCCTCCCTCTGCAGTAACAGGTGGATCTATGTTAGTTAGAATGTAGCACCACCTTGTGCTCTCTTTAAATGGACACTAAGTCAGCACTTTGGTAATGTTGCCATCTAGAGGTGAAGGATTCACAAATCTCACACGCTCCTTGAAATCCTGCTAAACCAATACAAGATACACTTTTGATGTTTTGTGTGAGAGAAGTCAAGTAAGAGACAGACATGTAAAGAATAGTGCTCTGGAGGTACAGTAATAATCATTCTAATCATGAGACACATCTCCAAATGACAAATGGAGGAAAATGCAGGAACACCTGAACTTAACTCTATAACTCACGTGCAGTTTAATACAAACTATGAACAGACATTGAGACACATACAGTGGAATCTGTCAGTATTGTGCTGGGGTTGTTTTTAATCTCATTTTATTCTATTTTGTTTAGTCTAAATTCTAATGCATTTCTTCAGTTTATATAAGGCACTGCCTTATAGAGGGCCACTAGAGGGCGCTGTAGTGCAGCACAGTGACACTGATCTGGTACCACTGAGCCTTTGACAGTAGATCCCTTCATTTAAATGCCCTGATAGGCTCATGAAAAGGCCGTTTGCATGTTGTTAAAGCAGGTATGACTGGTATCAGCTGCATTTGTGACTCACTTGATATCTGGAGACACGTTTCAGGAATTTCAAACTTCAACTTTCTGCTCAAATCTGCTTCTCCTTTGTGGAGAAAAGCTTCACTGGAAAAAGCAGAAAAAGTTCTGGTGTTGCTCTCATTTTGGTATTACCAGTAACCTCCTGGCTTTTTGAAGCATTTGCATAAATTGTTTACATTTTGAGAAAGGAGGCCGCACTCTGTTGAGTAGTTTTTTCTGGCCGGCCACGATGTCCCGAGATGATCTGTACTTTGTTTCAGGATGTTACCACCATAATGAAGGTGTCAAAGGAACAACTCTAAATCTCTCCTTGTGGCATAAAAGATAATTTTTAATCTGAAAAGCATGAAAGCAAACCCCCAAAATAGAAGTCAGTGAAACTATGATTTGGTGTTGTGTCTCAGGTTTTGTCCTTTAAAGGGCAGTCAGCTCAAACCTGTATGTGCGGCAGGCCTGTGTGTGTGTGAGTGTGTGTGTGGGTGTGTGTGCGCTTGCTTATATAATAAAGAAAAGTTAGACAGAATGAAGGTGGAGTGCGCCTCCAGAAAACAATCAGAGACCAAAGCGTATCAAACACTGCTGGAGAATGTGTGTGTGTGTGTGTGTGTGTGTGTGTGGAGGGTGGGGTGGGGGGGTGATGAGAAGAGATTGCGTAACTTGTCGAGGACGAGGAACATGTGGTTTCCATGTAAATCGGCCCGTGCCGCAGACTGACACTGAAGTAAACTTTTAATTGATTTACTGCACTGCATGCTGCCAGTCAGCAGGGTGTGTGGGTGCAGCAGCCCCACCCTAATGACACGGCTGATTAGCTCTGTGGTGCAGAACAAGATGGAGGTCTGTGATGCCGCTGCGTGGTTATTTGAGGGAATCATATTTGATTGTTTCTTATTTTTGATGTTAAGCACAGATTCTTTCAGATAAATCTGACTTTTGAGAAAACAATCTTGCTAATTTCAAAGTTCATTCTTGACCTTGGAAACTAACTCGGCTCAAGGTCCATCTAGCAGCTGTTTTGGAGCTTTCCATAATATCACATGAACTTCATTAGCAGAGGGAGCAAATCTGTATTGTGATGGTTGATAAATCACACATTAGTCTGCACTGCTGTAAGTTGCTATAACAAAATCATGTTATAGATATTAGCATATCTCTAATATATACCACGTATCTCCATATATTACCATGTATCTTTGCAATATGCAATTTGAGGGTGTGACCTTGAACTCTGGGAGCAGGTGTTGTATATTTTTCACTGCATTATGACTTTTGACAGTTTAAAGCATTAACCACCAATTTGAACAAAATAATAAAAATGCTGTTAGTTGCTGCAAAGGTCACATTTTGGAGACAAATGGTCTTCATTGGATGGTGACGTCTGACGTGGATACTTGCCTGGGGCCTCGCCATAGCAACCAGAGTCTTTCTCTACACTATGTCAGCAGCAGCTGCAGTAGGTAAAAGCCCCCCCCCTCTGGGTGCAGTTGCTACAGCGACGCTGTGGGTCAGTCTGGTCATGTGGGTGGGATGGCGGTAGCCCTGGCTTCTACCCAAACACTTTCGTGAAACACAATGAGTGCTCAGCCGCTGTCAGTGCGGACCGTGCAAAGTGAATGCAGAGCAACTCTTCCAGCATCCCACAAATGATGCAAATCCGTCTTCTTCCTCATGCTGTCCCTGTGAACGTTTCAGACCGCACATGGAGGAGGAGACGGTCCTGATGTCACTCAGTCTGTCATCCACGATGACATGAGGCGCCTCCTGAACCACAGCCACATTAAAACAGTCTGGGAATCTCATAATGACATTTTATTTTCATTGGACATTCCATTTATTCATTTAATTGGCCTATATTGTTTTGGGGAATTACAGTAGTTCTTCATTTAAAGGCAGTTATGGATCCCAGAGGTGCCCTGCCAAACCACCAAAGAACGTTCACTTTAGACTTCAGTGTCATGTGATCCTTTTGAGGCTTTTCCTCTTAACGATAAAACGCAGGAAGAACACAGAATACTTTTTGCACGTACAATTTGCAAAAGTTGAAGTTAATAAAGGCCTTCAAACGATGTGCATCTGGCTTAATAGATATCACTGTTGCTGTGCGGATCACACCACACTCACAGACCCCTGATCAGTAAGACACTGCTCTCTGAATAGCCTTCCAGGAATTGAGGCTCATCCCCCACACGGAGGCTTGTACTGGCACTGTGTTCTCTACCAGGGCTCACTAATACTCTCAGATAGAATCACTGCAACAGATCACATGGGACAATACCACCTGAGAGCAATAAAACATCAGACTACGTTAATATTAGAGTAAAGGTTTTATATATCCTTTTGGGACAAAATAAGACACCTGACAATGTCACTCTGCTCTGCGAACATGTAACGGGTGTCTTTTTGACATTGTACAAACTAAAAATGTTAATGATTAATCTGACAATAAAACTCTGCAGGCTTTGGACATATTACAAGCTCTCTCTCAGAACTGTAGATATTCAAACCTGCTATTCCATTGGACTGCGTGACAGGGTCGAAAGCTCTGGAGAAAGCAAGGAAGTGGACCTTGAGTGGGGAGTTTTGTCAGCTGCTTTAGACCCTGGTCCACAGGCTGATATGTGTTGCCTGGAATAAACATTACCAAGAATTATTATACATCAAACTCTTTAAAAATCTAAATGAAGGAAGTCTAGAAAATGTTGTAATTTAAAGTTAGCCAAGGAGTGCGGTTCCAGGCCCAGAGACTTCAGGAGAGTTTGTCTTGAATGTGACAATGTGAAAAGTGCATTGAATCACTAATTGATTCAATGTGCATTTTTTTAAAACAACAAAAATACTTACAAAAAGTGATCTGTGTAAACGCTATATAAAATGTTAGACCACATTTATTCTTCCGTATCCGACAGTGCTTGACTAATCCAAAGTATTGCTTACAGTTCTATCTGTTAATCCTGTTTAAGAGGATTTCTCAGGAATGAAAAGCCGCCCTCCGACACCCATCAGACTCTCGCTTTGTTGTTAGAGAAGTGGGATTTAACAGAAACTGTTCCAAGAAATGGTTCTGATCTTTATTATGGGCTATTTCATCCACACACGTTTTGTTGTTGTTGGACGTGAAGCACGAGTCTACAGGCTTTGGCAAATTAGTGGGAAGCTGATAGAGCATAGCGAATGTAAAACGTCTACGCAAAGGGGTAAAAGTGATGATATGGAATGCATACATGACCCTGGGGAGTATATTTCTGGTGAACCTCCAGACAGTTAAAACAAGCCTGGGATAAATATAAAGTCAAATCTCATAAAAGATTACAGAGCAGCTCACCAGCCTCTTGTAAAATGTATCACCCACCTCAGGCCAAGAAAATAATGAGTGCGAACAACAGCTGAAGATTTAATAACGCAAGTTTGGTAACTTTATTGTTTTTGCAAAATATGCTCAAGAACAACCAGCAAATATTTAAAAGACTGTGATACAACCTGTGCTAGCAAGCAGAGAGGAATTCACAGCTTTCACATGCACAACACAACTCCACGTGTTCACAGTGAACACCAGACACAGGATCTGATAGAAATCAAAACTAAAAGGTGAACAAGAGTGCAAAGGTGATTCTAGTAAACAGTGGATCTGTACAATGTCACACATTTCTCTAAAACAGATAAAGCTTTAGTGCCTCCTATTGATTAAAGCAGATTGGTACGATAGCCTGTTGCTACCACATTTTTTGATCAGTTTTTTCTTATAAAGAAAAGATTCTTTTAGACGTTTTTCATGTTTTTATGACATAACCTAATACAAACCACAATTAAATTGTCGTGCTATAACATCATATTATTTCCAGTATCACACAAAATCAATGTGTCTCATTAAAAGAAGGGTTTCTCATTATGACATGATAAGTTTGTTATAATGAGGTAAGAGACCAGTCAGTACCTACACACACTGCAGCCTTGATCACTCACACATGTGGCCGGACTGTTGTGAAACATAAGAAAACCTTTTGCACGATCCCATTTGTAACAATGTAAATAACAAAAACTCCAGCCATGGAATATCACCTTACTCAGAAACAGAGCGACGCCTGTGAGCTACTTCAGACAGTCACCTCGAGCTGCACTTCACCTCGCTCTCCACGTCTACCAAACACACTCTCCCCGTGTGGCAGCTTATTTAAACTGCAACATTTCCCCTCTCTCCCTCTGAAAACATATCTGCGGGGAGTGATGACTATGTTCTGCTGCTATGATAAACATTTCAAATGTGAGCTGCCTGACTGAACCGTATGAAACATAATGTTGTGTTTCACTCAATGTCTATATAGGGATGGATATTAAAAAACTAAAACAAAAAATGATGTAATATTGTTGTTTATTCAATATTTCTGCCTTTCCTACTATTACCAATAAGCCCTAAACCAGATCAAATCGAGGGCTCACAGCTAACTCACACGTCTAATGACGAGAGAACAACAGAGATTACAGCTAAGGACATTTGTTGTATGGATATGGACAAACCCAAGTTATGATGGGAGCTGTAGTTTTTTAAATGCTCACAAAGTAATAGTTATTTTAACTCTAAAATGACGAAGCTTTCAGCTTCTAATAGGAAGTGCTGTGGCGGGTGCTTCTTATTCTTTGACTCTAAACCAACTTGTGTTGTAACAAGAAACATTACTTGTTTAAATGAGATACATTGATTTTGTGTAATAACAAGAATGTTTTGTGACATAAGACAAAGTGATACAGTAATGATGAGAAAAATATACAATTATAAGATGAAAATATCTTCTTATAGCACAATATACTGAGCACTTGTTTTATGTCATGGCGGCAGAAATATGCAGCAGCAGAGAATTAATATTGATCTCACAATATCTTCACAACATCAAAAAACTAACAGCCTCAACATTTGGCACAATACAAAGAACATGTAGATAGTTTCACTACAGAGAGCTGGAACTGGGTGCTTATGTTCTACCAAGGCATGGTCAGTGGCTCCACTGCAGCTGCATTACTGCAGAGCAAACGTCATCAAGTCACCTGGTAAGGCAAAATCTTTTAAAAGCACTTCATAAGAGAGGACGCTCCTCTGTCAGCACTGGCACCTTGCTCATTCTTTTATGGACAAAAGTCAGAAAAAGTCATAATTTAGTCAATCAAACAAATAAATAGACAGAATCACAAGTTAACACAACAGAAAGAGGGGGAAAGGATGCATGACCATGATGAGACCGCTAAGTGCAAAACACTGGAATGATGGTAACATTCAAATCTGACTTCTTCTTTTTACTTACAACATGGAATGTAACTTTTCTCTGACTTGGCATCAGGTCAGGACTTAACTGAATATGCAGGTTCAGTCACGGGAGACATATCTGATATTTGAAATGAGATATTACTTCATATCTTAAAGTCAATATAACCCATTTGGAGCAGACTTCATACTCCTCAAAACTAAATAAAAAAGTATTCAGTACTACAGTTAACATAACAACTCAAAATTATTATTACTATTATAATAAGCATGAACATTTTGGTATCTTGAAATGTTGCCAGTAGTGGTAAAGAAACTAAACTGAAAATAAACTAAATAGTATTTGAAGACCTTAGGGTTACACATGTTGTAACATATTTGGACACGTACGGTAGAATCTTTTCAGTAAACTACGACTTTCCAACTGGGTAACAAGCGCAGAATGTGAAAGGCAGGAAGATGCTAAGGCAGATTTCCAAAGTGCAAAAGCCTTCAACAACATCTTTCAAGTGACACCACTGAAACTCTGACCAGATGGTTTCCACGGTGACTGGAGGATGACTGACCACAGTTACTGATCTCCATGACTACGTGGTCCTCAGGCAGCAAAGGTGGTGGTCTGGCTCAACACAGTGTCACTGACGTGATGCGTATTTGTGGATTATGTGACAGGAATGTTAAATGTTGGTGGAGGAGTCAGAAGAACATTAATGAAATGTAATTAGAGTACACATATTTAATGAGCCCCTCATCTAGTAACTAAACTGATGACCAGATGAGAAGCATCACAATCAGTCTGCTCCAATAACTCTTAAAGTAATTAATAAGAACAGCATTTTGTAATTATGAGGGTAAAAAAAGAAAACCATCCTTTTACACATTGGGAAAAAAGATCAACCAGGCAGGGAGGACAAGTATGCGAGGGAAATACTAACTGTGGCTCAGCCGCTCAGACACCACGCTGACGTCAGTGTCACCATCAACAGCTGGTGTTACCCAACAGAGCCTGCATCCAGATGAAGTTAACAAGTTGGACCTGTATCAGCAGCTCCATGGTGTTTGCATTAATGATCAGACAGTTATTTTAAAGAGCGGCGCCATTGTTTTTTTATACTATATTATTTCTTTAGCAAAAGTAGTTCTGCTGATCTGCAGTGAAATCTACGATTGTCCACAGCAACAGGGACGTTGCTTCTGGAAAGACACGTTGCAACTGAATTATTAGAACCTTATTTTTAAATGCTGTGATAACTGGACAAATAAAAATAAATCTACCAGCAGGGATAGATACCACAAAAAATAAGTGAGAAATTCTGCTTCTTTGTAATTGAGCAGTGCTTTAAGCTTGCGGGTGAATTAGCTATCAAAGATAACTGATCTTAAGTACGCAGAGACTCAGCAGATCACGTTACTGAATGGACCTAGGCTTACACCATTCATATATCCTTCATATGCCGGGTTTTGCCGAGCCCACTTCTTCTAAAATGTAGACATTAACTGCACAGATAATTCTCCAAGGGACCTGTTAAAAGAACTGTGATGCATCTGCAAAGTCAGTAAAATAACTTTATAACTTATGGCCAACTCTTCCCCACACTACAGCATATACTTTTCCTACACCTGGACACAAACAGGTTAAACAAATCATCCTTGTGATCCCTCAGGAAGGCTCAGATTTAGGAAGTATAGCTCACATTGTGTCAGAATCACATGTGTGGCTCTATACAGAGCCAGTGGGATGCTGAAGAAGGGGTCAACAGAGAATAAAAACGCTTAAAGCTCAAAATGCTCTATTGGGATTTAGCATCAATTGGGGGGAAAAAGCAATTCCGGCTTCTCCAGATTAGAGCAACAGGTGTGGGTTTTTCTACCCAGAAACTGCAAGAGTGGATGTGGACAGTGTGAAGACCATCTGAAGTGAGTTTAGTCAAAGCCAGGGAGTTTAGCGAGCAGGAAGAGGCTGGATGTGGAGATCGAAGGAGGCTTTGCCATATGTTTCGATCTGAACAGCACGTCAGACACATTCTGAGATCAAACACAAACCCGGTGCTCTCATGGAATAAAGCTGCTTCAAACTGTAGTTTGCGTTAATGTGCATGTGTATACAGGACACCGTGTTCAAGAGCGTTATGCGTCAACACATCAACATGTAATTAAAGACAGGCCTGAGTGACCTCAGGAGTTTAAAGTGGGGTCAGAGAACTCATGGCAGAACATTAGTAGAACAGGGGCAGACTCAGCCATTCATCAATGGGGAATGATCAGTTATGATGGTGGGAAATTAAAGCTGAGTGTGCAGGTTTTCTCCTCATGCCAGCAGCTTCTCTGGGTTCTTGGAGAGGGTCTGCAAGAGGCTCCTCTGGAAGCCCTCCTCAGGTATTTCAGGAACCAGGAACTCCAGCAGAAGATCAAATATGCAGTAGACCAGGTGTCTAAGGGAACACAGGAACAGCAGTCAGCAGCATCTTGTCTTTAGTGACTTAATGGGAATGAGACTGGGTGGAGGATATGTTATGATAACAGCTGATGTGAGGCCCCTTGGTTAGACTTAGAGCTCTGTAATGTGTTTGAGTTATTGACAACCACAGGGAGTCTTTGTTGTCTTATTATCTGTGTGGATGTATTTAATGTGTTATTATTAGTCCTTTCAGGTTATAGCTGACCAGAGCCTTTTGGCAGGTAGATTTGGTTGGATAGTATGTTGTCTGTGATGTTCAGAATCACATTGTTCTGTAACACTTCACTTCAGTTAATCATACAGTTGATACATTTAGCATATGGAGCTAGTTGCACCAGCTCTTCTTAAATTCAAATGTTGCCTAATTGTAATGCAAGGTAAAGTGTTCAAGTGCAGATGTACGTATCATTAAATTAAAATGGGTTGCACCACACAAACGACTTCTTACGTAAAGATTAGTCAGTAACTGCCAGGTGCTACGTAGCATAGTAGTAACAAAACTTTAGCTTGCACATATATGTACGGTGGCCCTGAAGTGCAGAACACAAACGCAAGTCGGAAAACACAACACATTAACGAAAAACACAACACATTAACAGAAAACACAACACATCAACGAAAACACAACACATTAACAAAAACACAACACATTAAGAGAAAACGGAAATGGTAGGTACTCCTACCGGAAGACGTGGGTGCCTATT
>JAVQJL010036441.1:0-70341 GCA_036024295.1 Nannoperca obscura
ACGCCCAGTTTAGTCGTTTTTTGTAATGTCATTTTCTTTTTACATTTCCCCCCCCCCACCCCCCCCACCCACACACACACACACGCACAACTCCTTCTCAGAGAAATGATTGAATCAGATGCCACAGGACATGATTTCCAGGATAAAATTGCCCCCTCTCCTGCCACACTGGTGCAGCAGGTACATCGCATGGACAATTGTACTTGCTTTGATCAAATGTGGCTCTGCAGATTCTCACAGACAAGAATCAGAGATACGCTTGACTCTTAATAAAAAAAAGATTGGGGCCTGCCTGACGTGTCCTTCAGATGCTGCTGCTGAGGTTCAAGCTGCAGATGAGCAGGGGCAAAACATGCGACACACACGATGGAAAATGAGTTTTCTCTTATATATTTCTGTCATATAATGGACTTCAAAGGCACCGTGACCACCAAACACACTAGAGACTAGTTCGGACCTGTATGGAGGGAATATAGTCTCAATATTATTTGCAAATATGTTTTACATGAATTGTATCTGAAACAAAATTAGAAAATATTTTACTTGCAGATTTTTAACAGATCGGATCCTTTTTCGCTTTCAAAAAGCTTCCTGCACATACAAATGTCTGGTGTTACGCACGGATCAGGTTGCTTTCACTTTCGGGACATTGAGACTATATTAACGCTGGTGGCAGCTCCACAGATTCGTAAACGTAATCTGCATTTAAGTGCCGGTGGAAAACTGGGACATCTGGGCTTTCGGAGTATTTGTGTTTACTTTCAAAGTGGGAACGTTGTTAAGTCGTGTTACCTGTGAAAAGCCAGCTTTACAAATCACTTGTAGTCTTAGTTTAGTTTTCAAATGACTTACTTAACTTACTTTTTGGTGTCGGGGACGTATTCAGCACCCTTTCCCCCCGTGCTGTGCCACTTATCTGCTAATGGCTGTGTTATAATGCTGATGAGACTGTTTCATGATAAAAGCAAGCCACAGGCCCTGCAGTGCAGGAAGCAGGCAGAAATGAAAATACTCTCAACCCCACGGTCTCACAAATATAGAACAAGAACTGTACGTTACACAGTATGCCGCTGTGGCTACAGCAGAGAGACAATGTGTATTTCTTTTTCCCACATATGAACTTCATGTCTGATTGCACATTAGGTAGAGTTTGAATTGAGTGACACACAAAGCACGGGAATAAAGGTGATTGGAAAGAGTGGAAAGTGATGGCAGAATAGGAGAGTAGAGAAAGCATCAGTCAAGTAGAAAGGCATGGTATTCTTCTGGTAAAGAAAAATGTCCTCTGTCTGCATGAAGAGAAGTATGAGGAGGAGTGTGCAGAGTGTATCCAAGCAGCGATGGCTTTGTGCAGTAAAGGCCAGGCGCGGCATTATGAAGCCTTGTGAAAGAGGCGAAATGTTCAGCAAGCCGCACTCAGGCGAGGCGGGGAGGGGGTGTGATTATGTGCACATAGTTTCACCGTTCGGTCAGACAGTTAAGTTTCTTCTCGGATGTTCTCATCACACCTGCGTCATCAGCTGATTGGCAGACGGCGTGGAATCGGCAGGAGAGCAGCAGAGTGACGTCACGCCTGCCGCTTCTTCTGAACTGGCGACGTGGTGCTGTTTGATCGTGCACTCGCACTCCTGCGCTCAGCAGCGACTGCCACAGGTGGAACATGAGAGGAGGTGTTTGATGCATTATATCCAGATAGTGGAATAACACAGGAGTGTAGACGTGGAAAGGTCACACTCGTTAGTTGAATGCTGCTATTTTCCCCCACTGACCTGTTTTCTGGGACTAGGCCACTTGCCCATAACATATAACTGTACGGTGCATTATGTCTTGATGGGTTTGCTGTGTCGTGTGATCTGTTGACGGGCTGAAGATGTCTGGATAGAGTGAAGAGGTCTTCTGTGTATATAAAGGAGTATATACCTTCACTTTTTTCATGCTCAGATCAAAACTGCATTTCATTTGGTGCAGAAAAGATTCATTCAACTTTACGTTTCTGGACCATAAACACGTGCACTGTACAGGCTGTGTGTGCTTGAATGTGTCTTTTCCTGTTCATTCTTGGTTCGTGTCGACTCTGCATGTTTAGTTTCCATAGTGATGTGCAGCGTATTTCTTTCACACCGTGTACATAAGGAGGACACGCATCCCACCCACAAAAAAAACCAAGAAAAACCTGATGATTGAAAAGCAAAGACTTCAGACGTCAGAGAATGACGGAAGGAGGTAGAAAGGTGTGTGTGTGTGTGTGTGTGTGTGTGTGTGTGTGAGAGAGAGACATCTGCAGGTTGCTTTTACACAAAAATCTGTGCTCGTCTCCTGCAAGCGCCAGGAACCTCAGTAATTCTGCTTCTTGACCCAATTTAAATTGGACTTTTTCAGATAGTTTGTCACTCTGTGTTGCTACAAAAAAAGTTTAAACAACTTTTGTCCTTGTTCAGACTTTGGTCAGACTTTGGAGTCATGCCACCTGACTGAAACCAAGAGCTGCTTCAACCTAACATTTGCTTTCTTTACTAGAATTCATGTTTGTGTTTATTCTCTTTCTTCTCGAGGGAGTAGGGATACGTAGCGACATCCTTTGCAGCTCGATGAAAGAGGACTTACAGAAAATGGGGCTTCAATTTGCTCCACAAGGGGCTGAAATCCTTTTATAATGAGAGTAATTTGTGTATACGTCCTCTGTAATTATACATTCATCCATTGATTTTCTACACCTGCTTATCCTTCTCGGAGTGGCCTGGAGTCGGTCCCAGCATGTACTGCGTGAGAGCCGGGGAACCTGAACCGAGACCTCAGGCCAAACACATTTACATACACATTACACATTTTATTTCATTTTTGCAATGTAGACATTATAGTTTCTGGAAAAACACATATTCTGAGAGTTGTGTGTGTGTGTGTGTGTTTAACCTGTACAACAGCTGCTCATTGGAAAAGTGGCAAAGGGAAAGCCACTGGTGCAAAATAATTCCAGGCTGGGGCTAGAGTTTTAGACTTTAAACCAAAGTCATCATAATCCAACCTGCCCAGTGTGAAGCCTGATGATGTGTATCAGCAGCAGGACCTGGGAGACTTGTGAAGGCGGAGGGTTTCATAAATGTAACAAAATGCAGAGAAATCCCAGAGGAAAACCTGCTGCAGTCTGCAACTGCCTCTTGGGAGAAGACTTGTCTTTCAGCAAGACAACAGCCCTGCACATGAAGCTGAAGCTGCACATGACTCACTGGTCATGTGCTGGAGTGACCAAGTCAGAGTCCAGACCTCGGGCAAGTTCACATTTTACCTTTCAATGTCACTTTCTTTTTTACCTTTTTCCAAGCACTGGTCTGCCTGTGGGACCCCAGTGCTCTGACAAGAAGCGCATGTATCCATTGATTAGACCGCTTCCCTCCGCTTTGTCCTGTTTACCTCACCAAAGTCAAACTACTTCAAATGTGTGAGTTCAAACTCGATGCAAACGGGAAATTCGCTGCATGCCTGGCCTTTAACAATAACCAATTCCAGGCCGTGTTCCGGGGAAAACAATTCTTCTATTTGATTGATTCATCAATTCACTTCTATTGATTCATCAGACATTGCTCATCCCAACCAGCTGAAGTGAAACAATAAAGGGTTTCCGTCCCACACCGATGTTGTGCTTATATACGGCTCCTCTTGAGAAATCTACACAACCCCTCTCACTCAGTCAGCTGAGGTTTTGTTGCAGTTGTGTGCAGCTTAAGTAGCTGATCAGATATCAGCTATCTATTGTGTGTGACTGTTACTGCTCATGGCCATAAATGAAAGAACATCTCTTGTTTCTCTGCCTGACAGGAATATATAAATATCTACCTCACCTACATGATAAAAATAAAATGTAACTACCTTCACCCCCGACATCTACAGTGATGCTGAGCTGCTAGTCGGCTCTTTTTCTCTTAACTTCTGTGTCAGTGAGAACAAGTGGAGCATTTCCACAGCCACTCGGTTGGTAAACATGTCCGTCTTGCCATTAAATCAATGGGGGAAAAGCAATAGAGCCTTCAGGTGGAGTCGACACACTGTGAGCGACTGTAAAAGTGAATAATATTTGAATTGAGAACTTCTGAAACTGAAACAAAGAGCATTGTCAGTCCTCTTCAGGCTTATAACAGTGAGATGTGTGGTTTCTGGTGCTGAAATGGAATATATTATAGACTACAATCGATTTCTTTTGTAAAGTAGCCCGAGGCTTGGTTTGATTGAGAGTGTCAGTGAACCTGTCATCCTGAACGGTGACAGGTCTGTGCGATGCAGGCGCCCCTCAGGTCAGTCAGTAACAGGGTGCTTTATCCCTCCATGTAGCGCTTCAGTTTTGCAGTTTGACATCTCAAAGTGAACTGTCAAATCCCTTTTCTTTCCCCCCAATTTGCTCCGATTGCCTTGGCGGCCTCCCTCTGACTGAAGCTGTGATCATTTGTGAATCCCAGATTATTTCAGTCAAGAGCAGAGTGCCTGTGAAACTTGTTTTAGACTCATGTCATCACGTCTGAATGAGTCTCTCAGTGTGTTTAATGCTGTTTATCAAATGTAACATGAAGAAAGCAGAAGGGAGAAATGTTTTTGTCATTTAAACGATGAAATCATTTTTTCTGCATATCTCTAGAGATTGCAGTATCTGCCTGTGGTTCAGTCCACCAGTTTGGTTCAGACTGAAATATCTCAACAACTACACAATTGGTTGCCATGACATTTTGTACAGATATTCATGGTCCCCGGAGGATGAATCTTAATCACTGACTTTTCACCTAGCGCCACCGACAGGCCAAAGTTTTCACTTATTGCTGGGGAAATAGCAACCTCTTATTTGCAAAAGTGAAGTAAGGGTCAGCTGTTGCAGTTTGGAGAGCATCTATTCCCACAAGTAAAGTAAATGCTCCCGGGGAGAATATTTGCGTAGTATAATTATAGAATATGTTTTCAAAATGAAGACTGTATGGAAACTCAGCTTAGGTCAGCAAAAGCCTTGGTGAACTTTGGATAAACCATGTTTTTCTTGTCTTTTGCTGCATGGTACTTTTGTTATGGATTATGTTCACTTAAAAGATGTTTTTTTTTTTTTTACTGGTCATGCCCTTTCCTTCTTAAAGTTAGTTATTAGTTATCTCTTTCAGTTTTCAGTCGTGCACTAGTGCACTTGTGTATGTTTGAGGCTGTGAAGGATTATAAAGCTCCATTTTATTTTGCAGCAGGACAGGAGACAAAATGCTAAAGCCTCAATGTCTATCTCATATTTAAATTCAATATATATATATACGTATATTACATTTCCGTATGGGGTAGTGATCCACACAATTATTATTATGCAGTTTCTGAGTTTGTGGCACAAGCCAATTTAGCACAATGAATGTCATCTAATAAACGTTTCGTTTTCACGGGCAGCATGGAGCCGGCTATCTTTATGGTTTTGTATGAAATAAAATCACAATATTTGAAGAATGTACTGTAAGATGTATCAAGCAACCCCTCACTCTAAAC
The DNA here is from genome assembly GCA_036024295.1 of Nannoperca obscura. Classification (NCBI taxonomy): domain Eukaryota; kingdom Metazoa; phylum Chordata; class Actinopteri; order Centrarchiformes; family Percichthyidae; genus Nannoperca; species Nannoperca obscura. The sequence goes on from JAVQJL010036441.1 coordinate 5,497, forward strand.
AACACTGCAGCCTACATATGGTGCATGGTGTGTGTCTCCTCCTTGTGCAAAATCAATGAAAGGAGCTCACCGCTGGCAGGTGAAAAGAAGCTGTGTGCAAAATCGCATGCTTTTTGCTGCTCGGTGCTCTATATTTACCCTCTGTCATTTTCCGTGTCTGTGTCTAATTTCTCCGGGTGATTTTATTTGCATGCACTGAGCGAACGAGGGAGTGATTTCAGACGTGGCTCATGTGTCACACAGGTAGCACACGTGTGTCTGCAGCCACAGTGCTGTTGGCACCCGGTTTAGATTTTGTTTCATCGTGCAACGCAGACCCGGATAACCTTCTAGATGATGAATGGACGAGCCACTTTTCTCTCGCGCTGCCTACTCTACGCACCAGTGGCTCAAAACGTACTTTCCTAACTCTGCATTCATTTTTCAATTCATTTAAAAGTGATATTTCTTTAGAAACATCTAGAGGAAGATTTAGATTGTTGACAGTCATCATTAGCAGAAGGCTAATCCTGGAACTGACTTATTTCTGGTGATAGCAACAAGAAAGATGGCTGACTGAAAGGCACGTGAATGTTACACCCATAGCACTTAATAATGTTTCATTAGCTTACCTTTTAATAAATGTCGGCATGTCGCCTGCATGTTTTCAGAATCACCAGTGATTATCCTATGCATAATGTATGTCTCGTTTTCTCACCTAGCTGCAGGGTTCACTTTTTGATCTAAATGCCTGAAGTCATTATTAGTCATGTACAGTAGATTAGTTTCTAATGAACGAGGAAATATCTTGATGCGTCACGTTTGGTGATCCAGTTATGAAGATACAGGATAATATGTAACAACAATGTTCTGTTTCACCCGACACGTACGAGCATATCAAATATAGCAAATATATATAATATATAATATGGAGAAAATATATGGGATATAGTGAAAGTTTGCATTGGCTGCAGATGTCTCAGTCTCTGTCACTGTGCTGTCACAACTACAGTACTTGCTGTCTGTTTTATTTCTATGACAGCAGTATTCATCATGTCAGATGTAGAAACATTCATTGAGCTTCAGTATTTAATTTGACTTTATGAAATATAAGAAGTTAGATTAGTCCTGTAATGAGGCTTAAGTAATGTGTCTCATCAGCTGCTCAGAGGGGGAGACGGATGGTTAGGCATGATCATGAAGGCGTGAACATGGCAACATGCAATAATCCGGCGCAGCCAGCGTGCAGGTTTCTTCCTACAGGGAACAACCGTGCGCTGTGATCACTTGTTTGTCTCAGTGATGAGCTCAAACGGAGAACATGAGCTCTGAACTGTCCAGAGAGACGTTCAGATTCTGGGCTGGTAACTGAGGTTGGACATGCAGTCTGTGGAGGGGTTTACCCACAGGTCTTTGCACAATACTAATTCTGCATTGTGCAAGGAATCACATTTACTCTCGTTACTGTAACAAAGTGAAACCGGGCCAAGCTTACGAACAAAAAGTTTTTATATTAGTCCTGTAGATCGCCTCAATTGGCAATCGCGAATGGGTCGCAATTGACAGACAGCAGAGTGGCGCAGCGGAAGCGTGCTGGGCCCATAACCCAGAGGTCGATGGATCGAAACCATCCTCTGCTAAGTTGTGATTATTTTGGAGGAGGAGTGGCCGAGAGGTACAGCTGCGTGTCTATCAACCAGAACGTCACGTGCTCAAAAGCGTCTGGTAAATGTAGTTGCTGTACACCTTTTATTTAAACCCAAACTGTGATATTTCTGGCAAGCTTCTCCCTACGTGCTGCACACCATCGACACCATTTTTAGTTCTTTTGTGGGAATTTATGACGGCAAATCTCACACTCAGAATTCATTCGGACACTCAAATAAAATGGTAGAGGGTAAATATAGTGCAATAGTATAATAATAATAATAATAATAATATTAAATAGTGGGTGAATTTAGATGCATACGTAATGTCCGTTGGGATAGGTCAAATGAGAAACGGAGTGTAAGAGGTATATTGCATGATATGTGTGTGTTTATATATATATATATATATATATATATATATATATATATATATATATATAAAAAATATAAAATGCATTAATGTGGATAAGAGCAAAAAAGCATATACATTTATTGAGCACAAAATAGATCGTTACGTGATAAGATTTTCTCTACAGAGTATAATTTAATGTCCTTGCACTTTATATTTTTTTGTGCTGGAAGAGCATTATTTAAAGAGAGCAAGTGTGTGTGTGTGTGTGTGTGTGTGCATTAGCTCATAAGGTTGTTAATTCAGGGGTTTGTGTTTATGTGAAGAAAGGCAGACAAAAGCCTTTTGTGGAGTCCAGTAATGGCTTCATTTGACAGGACATTTTAATAAACGTGTTCGTCCTCTCCAGTAATGAAGCTCTGATGCCGATGTAAATAAACCTGAGCTGTGCGTCTCATGGCTTTCATCACAATGTATGGCACAATGATTCTGAACAACTGTCCATAACCATTAATTTACTGTCACCAGACTTCACATGTTCATTCATCAGTGCTAACTTATGTGGAAAGCAGTGATTAGTCTTGCAAATTACAGAAGCATGACTGCATGCAACCGCAGAGTGTGTTTGTTAGGGAGATGCACAGTGGCTGCTTTCTTTCTAATCACCTTGACATTATGTCAATCATGAGCCAACTATGTAATATATCTGCAGTCTCTGTTTTGGAAAAAATACTTTTTATTATGATAAATCCTGCTTAATTATTGCTGTTGGAAGTAACACACTCCTGGGCCTGGATTTCATGCTCCACACGAACCCTTATGGATCTTAAAAGAGGTGCAAATAAGATGGATGCAGGCAACTTGTCGTCCTTTTCGGGTGATTGGAAAGTCAGAAACGAGAATAATTTCTACTTGGAAGTGACTTTTTTCCCTTGAATTCCTGAATCAGTTATGATATGGTACTTGAGGATTTAAATATTCCATGTTTTAGTGAGTGAGAACCGCTTGTGGCGTTCAAAATCAGGAGCCGTCATCCATTCTACACCCTAAATCAGAGCTGCCCAATGCTTTCCTATGAAGGGCTATGAAGGGTCTGGATGGAGCGCCGTGGGCCAAAAACAAATGTTTATTTTATGTGAAATTATGTTATATTAAAATGTAGTACATTTTTATAAATAATTAACATTCTAAATCTAAAATAAAAAATTCAAAATAATAAAAAACACAAAATCTTTAATCTGCTAAACATTGATTTTATTTCAGTCAGACAAGTCAAGTTTGAAATGTTTCTCATAGCAACAGAACATAGTTGGAGTTTGGCATCTGGGCTCCGACCTCGTCACTGAGCAAGTATATCAACCCCCCCAGCCAGAGCCTGAAGGTGGATGCTGGGGTGGTGCTGGGTCTAAAACAACAGGCGGCAATATTGATGCAGGTCAGTAGCAGTAGCTCGCAGGCATCGCTCCAATGATTTGCAGTAATGATTGTCAAATACATAAAACATCCATATGCTTCTGTTGGGAGCATAGACATTCAAATGTAATAGATGCAAAAGCTGAGGGGGGAAACTGTCCAGGAGCAAATCAAATTATGGTAATTTAATATAAATAATACAATTATTAAAAGATTGATTAACAAAAATACCAAAGGCCCCTCAGTTCCTGCAAACTTAACACAATAATATATTTGGAAGATTCAAAACGTCTGAAGCCAGGTCAGAAATCCATTGCTTATCTGTGGGCACATCCTTTCCTACATGAAACATCCTCACTCACCTCCCGGCGGTACAGCACATCGTCGTTATCTGTGTTCCCATCCCAGTTGGCTTGTATTGAACGCAGTCTCATTACCATTCACTTTGTGTTTCCAATCCCTCCTTGAGGGAGGGGTCAAGTTTAAAAAGAGAGCGACTCCGGTGCACCTCTGTTGATTTGAATGCTCAGCCCGGCTGACCGATAACATATGGGAGACCTGGCGTAGAAGGAGAGTTCAGTGCTGGCTACTACACAAAGTCAAGATGTGCGTAGCACTCGCTTGTCAGTTGTCATCTTGACTTTATTTCGAGGATGTCAGGGAGGTGGCAGGTTAGTACGACATCTGTCAGCAGGGGATTAACCCATGATTGAGTCCACTGTGGTGTAGAAAGCCTGTTTTGCATTAGAACGTGAACGTCGGGTTGATATTTCCGTTCTTTGTGCAGCGTTCTCAAAAAGAGGAAAAGGGGATAATATCATTATATTTCACGAGCAAACCATGCTCAGAGATTCACATACCACATTAACCACATAACTACTTCATATTATTAAAGGAAAATATTAAAAGAAAAGAGCTGTGTGGGTTTTAGGTCTCACGTTACATCCTCCAACCACCATTTATGAGGTGGTGGGCTGTTTGGCATGATGACAGTCTGTTGGTCTGTCGGTAGATTGCTTGGTTGATTGGTTCAACACTTTGGTCCAGACAGAAATATATTAGCTGGACAGCCATGACATTTTGTATAGACATTCGTGGTCCCCAGAGGATGAATCCTACTGACTTTGATGATCCCCGCTATATGGAGCCAATGATGTACTCCAACCCGCCGCAGCCCTTCCTGAGGCACTTTGATGAGGAGTGAACCAGACCAATTGCTTACTGCCAAGAGATATTTGTGAGCCCGGTTCTCCTTCCCATTGCAGCTTCATGTGGCAGTGAGACACATCAAACAGATAACACACACTTTTACAATGTGTCGTTCTGCTGTTCTGCTGCGTCCCGACAGATGAAGATCTTCACAAAGCTGTTGCTAACCTTTTGGAAAAAGTTAAGACTGGGGATGACCCCAGACAAAATGTTTCGTAAGGATTAAGAACACGGTTGCTCAGTGGCAGTGGGGCACAAATCATAGAGCTCACATTGGAGTGTTTTTCCATTTGTGCCCACGGTGGGATTTCTTTATCCACCAACTCCTGGACCCAAAACCCCAATTTATGGATTTTGGCTGCCCAATAGTTTTAGTTTTTAAATTTACTCTTATACTCCTTTATTATTAAGACTCATGGCTTGTCATTGTGAAAGTTAAAATTTTAGAGGGAACAAATGATTGAAGGGGAGAGTGACATAAAAGATTGAAACTTCTTGCATATAGTAAGAAATACCCCCCATACACACACTGACGCCGCCCCTCCACCCAAGCACTCTGTCTGTGTCTCTTATCTTCTGCTATCAGGCCTACGCTGCAGTAAATGATCACTGCTGCTAGGGTGCTTCCTCTCTCTGTGTGATATATTAGTCCATGTTTTGAATAGAGTGTGCCTTAGAGCTTATCTTGAAAGAAAAGAAAATATTTCAAAACAGCTCTGCTTATTGTTCCTCTCAGCTATTTGCTTCTTTTTGTGAATTAACATCGCAAATCACCAGAACCTCCCTTATTAAAGTCACTAATGATCTACTACTCTTGACCTACTTGATCCTGCCATGAGTACCTAGTTATAGTTAACGGTGGGGGTGCAAGATTTTAGACAGGGGGGGGTGACAAGAAAATGAGACCGCGCTCTCCAGGAAAGTAGAGTAGTGAACTTAACCATTGGTATACATGTGGCAAGTTCATTTATCGCACATCCATTAAACTTTCACTTTGGAGGCTGGGGTGCTGCTTAACTGAACTGTATTGTGACTAATATACTAACTACAGCTCACAGGCTCCTTTCTCTCCATGCACTGTTCGGCAAACGTTAAGCATATGAACAGGATCCCATTATGAACACACCACACGACAACTTCTTCCTCCAAAAGGTTAAATCAGAATGATGCCTGGGGTCGCACGGTGCTGCTGTTTTACATGATGTTCAGTTGCGTGTGTGCAGTGGGATGATGTATGCTAATGCTGGCAGACTGCTTCAGAACTAATGCATAACATTAACCCATTGTCAACTCACTGCGTCCCCTCTTCCTGCCTCTGTCTTCAGTTAATCTCTGAAAAATGTTACATTTTCATAACATAACACCATGATGACGAGCTCCTCGTGCCTGTACTTCAGCCTTTCAGACTGCAATTAAAACGTGTACATGTTTCTTTGCTCCCATGTAAAAAGGTTAAAGTAATTCGGACCAGTGTTCTGTGAAAGTGACTGATGCACATTTGATTGACATTATACAAAATCTATCCAAGCGAGTATAATCAGATCTGTGGATGGCAGACTGCAATTAGTTATTTTCCATGCTGACAGATTCCGTCTCGTTAGTGCATGTGTACATGTGCATCAGAGAAAGACTGTAGGGAGTTCTTCCTGCCACTGTCGCCTAGTGCTGCTCATGGTGGGACTGTCTTTATAAATATAAGTATATATAAATGATCACATGCAGGTTACGCCATGCTTTATTTTACCTAAGACTTATCTGCTGAACATGAAATATGTAGTTGGACATGATGTTAACATGATCACAAACATGTTGATGTATAGCGCACACAGTGCAGCCAAGACTGATGGGAAGAGTTCAACCAATGTAAGTTTTGTCCAGATGCTGGAAATGGATGAAAGGTCAGGGGATCACCAAAGTCAGCAGGATTCTTTGTCTGGGGACCATGAATGTCTGCACCAAATCTCACGGCAGTCCGATATTTCAGTCAGGACCAAAGTGATGGACCAGGCTGGCTGTCATCCCTAAAGCCACGCCACTAGCTGTCCAAAAATAGCACGAAACAGCTGACGGCAAACATCCCCCTGGAGAGATTTACATCAGCATGTCTTGGGGTTACACCGCTTCTAATGAAGGTGCTCAAGTAGGGTTTTAAATTGTAAAATATACTTGGCTGTATGGTTTTCTGCATGTTTCTAGTTTAGTGGCAAACTCCGCGCTGGCCTTTCTCTCTCTAACTTTTATTTAATTGGTTAACAATTTAGAGTGATCCCTCGCAGTGCTATGTCACCCTGCAGCAACGTGTTTCACATTAGGGAGGTAAAGATGCCATGGAGAGCTGTAAACACAGTAATCTCTAATGACTTCAGCTGACAACGAGGGAAATGTGTTTTCGCCCTGTGACGCAGCGGCGGCTGCGTGCAGCAGATGTTATGACTGTTGGCCTCTCCGCCTGGTGCTGATTGCCTGCAGTCTGGTATATCAAGGTGGTGCACTGGCCTTGAATCACACAGGCTGTTTAATTGATTGCCGGATCAATTGACCGACTGATGAGGGTCTGCCATCAAAGGACGTGTCCTTCCAGCACCTTCTTTCCAGAGTCCCAGTAAGAGTCGGACGTGCTCAGATGTAGTCAGCTGCACCACAGCAGCCAAAGATGAATTGCTGTCATTATCCACCAAGGTTGCTTCTGATCCTTGTGTACCTGCGTGATAACAGAGGTTTACCTGTCTGATGGAGGGAAACTGCTTCTAATGAGATGCCTCCATAAAGACTGATGAGCTGCGGCCGTGCTGGCGACCATGACCCTGTGAGGTGCATGTGAAATGAAGTTTTCAGTGAGACCTGACCCACTTGTGTGTGCACCAGAGTAGGACAGGTTCTTGTAATCTTGTTATCCTGAAATTAGGAGTAATTATCTCCTTATCTCAAGAAATTGAGACATAACGAGATTATCCTGACAAATAGACCTTTTTCTTTTTGTTATTTTCTTTAGTTGTGATTATTTCTTTATAGCCACATGTTCCTCTCCTCGTTGTAAGCCAGCACCAGGTCTTAAATCTGATAATTGTGCCAGTTTCCCCAACCAACCTGCCTTACAACCTGCTGTTCTTGAGTTTTTGAATTTCTTTTTTGGGTAGCAGTGGTTTGTATGAAGTTGGCATTTTCCTAATGAATTAATCAGTTCTTGCCCAAACTTCCTGCTGCCTCAGGTTGTGCCTTATTGTCTCAGCTCTGATTGTAAAAATTGCTTGTTTGGGTAATTACCACAGGAAAAAATGATTGCAAAGCAGAAGAAGGAACACTTTGTTGCCTTATTATACTGTATATATCTAGCCATGTTTGCACAAGGTTAGAAGTGAGCCCCTAAAAAGTTAAATATGCATTGTGTTAAAGCTCACTCGGTCCAATCACATTTGAGAGAATTAGGTTGGAAGATGCAGATCGTCGAGTGTGAAATTTTAAATCCTCTTCCTTTCTTACTTTCTCCTCCAAGCTGACGGACATTGTGTTCAGGCATTAGAAACAGGAAACTGTTGCAATGTTTCTGCGTGACTCCGGCCAAAAATAGCTCGGCCATTTTCCTTCAATCCTCTCACAATTTCCCGTTCTAGACTGCATCTGCTGAGTGGGTGATGGAGCAAGTAATAGGAGGTTAAAGTGTGTTACTGTGAAATGGGTTCTTTTAATGTAATCATTTCTGACAGCAGGAAATTACATAATATTAAAGAAAGAGAGACACAATCCCAACCTTATGTTAGCATGCTTATCTTAAGCCTGTTGGTGGTGGTACGCCTCTGAAGGCCAGGCAATACAAAACCGTACATTAACCGTTAATATGACTTTTTATATGTTAGTTTTTATTTCTCCATGTTAAATTTTCTGACAGTATTTTCTTGTACACCTGCAAACGTTTCCTCCACTGCAGTTAATGTGTGCTGATATTCTGAGGCATAGTATGAGTCAAGACAAGAGGATCCTTTCATTATTTAACACACCAGCAAGCCAGTTCAATCTGACATCCCAACATTCATAGCTCTGATTTGACATTAATGTAGATATGCCCCCGTCTGGCATAGTAAGTATGATATTACAGTCATTTGCAGTAATTGCTGCCGGGACGTTTTGTTGAGGAACAGTGGTGGACTTTTGCCCTCTGAATAATGATGGTCAGTATTAGTGCCATTGCTTATTAACAAACCAACTCACAATCCTGTACTTATGATGAACAAATGTAGCGTTTGATGAAGTGTGATGAAATAAAGAACTATATACCAACAAGTCCTGGAAAGATGGAACGACTGTGGTCTACAGTCCAGTGGCGAGGGTTGACCCTGTGTTAGCTACAACCCCTCTATCACACGCCTCTGATCGAAGGGGTGGCTTCATGGTATTGTTCTATGGTATCTTTTAGTAGTTGTGGCCAAGTTTGCATTTGTACTGCTGCCATTTGGAGTGACAGAAACTGCTTTTTTGCAACCATTTACAGAATCGTTACTTTGAGCTTTTCATTCTCTTTTTTGTGACAATAAACTAAACTAAACTAAACTATTCTAAAATCAGCACTGCTTCACAATTTTCCACTAACCCCCAGGTACCTGAATTAACTGAATTAGTTCCCCTTGTTGGGGATCAACGCTGTAAAAAGACACTTTGAGGATGGAGAATCTCGTGCACAGGTGTATATTAATAAGATATCATTGTATTAATCTTTATAGAGGTATTTATGAGGGAAATTGATTTCAGGTGATCACTCCATACTAATGTGTATTATTATATACAGGGTCACTGACCCTGAACGCAGAAATGCAAATGTATATTTCATAGTTAACATCAGGTTGGCAGCATTAGCTGTAACAAGCATAGAAGTTTTATACTAGGCACAAACTGCGACCCGGCAACGCAGCGTGGGCGTAGAATCTTTATTTCCGTTTTATTCATAAAACAAGCTGCAACTACGTAAAACAAATAATAGTCGGCTCACGCAAATGAGAGGAAACATTTTCCCTTGGCCTCTACTTGATGCTTGAATAAATGACTGGAGAAACATAATGAATGCAGACGACTCTGCGGGGCACAAGAGGTCACTGGATGCTTTAATGAGTGTGATAATTATGTGAATCGTACACTTTGACCTTCAGTCACCAGATCTCAACCCACTGTGAACTCCACACTCCAAATGAAATGAGAGGAGACCAAATGAGGGAATATCTTTTGGAGGAATGATACTCATCCCCACTGTATAGTGCAGAGACGATTAGGGACCGCCAATAAAACGTCCACCTTTACCCCGACACAGTGGAAGTGACTGGAATTTCATTGGTATAGCTCAAAAACATTGAAAGCATGTGTTTTTGCCCTTGTAGGAATAATGGACCTCGTGTAAGAACAGTTTCATATTTTTACCCTAAACTACTTTTTCCTTAAGAGACTTACTCACTCTCAGAGTGTTGCAGGTCAGATTTCTCAAACTCTCTCAACTCAACAAACGTAAACTCATAAATGTACATTAATATATGAGTAAAAATATTGCCAGCTCTCCAAACAGCCCAGAGTGCGCCTCCAGCTTGACCTCTCAATGGTGGAAATTGGGGTCTTGAACCAAGGTCCTTCCTGTCGCTGCCTTCTTAATTGTCTCCTCTCGTCTGTGACCTGCAGAACATACTGAGAAGACCAGCAGATATGATTATTTTCCAGCCATGACCTGGCTGAGGCTGTTAGAGGTCGGTAAAAAAAAAACAAAGCCCATCACTCATCTGTTTTGAAAGCAACCAGCTTAATCCCAGTTGGATACGTGGAACAAATTAACATGCAATGTTATGAATATGACAATGAATCTATGTCCTGTCAAGTGGAAGAAGAGCTCGGTGGCTTCTCCCACACACAAATAATCCCCACTAATACCACAGCATAGCGATGGATTAAGTCACTAATTGCTAATGTAGGCTGTGCATAAATTACCAGAGTGTGCGGAGCGAGCAGGAGGAAGAGAGGAAAATAGAAGTCTTTGCTCCCACGCTGCCTGTGCACACACGGACTCGGTTGTAAGATGCATCTGAAGGTAAAATGACATCACGCTGTTACTTCATTGAGTGTCAAAATGAATCAGTTTGCTCCACTTTCACTGACACATATGAGAAGTTTGACACGCTGTGCTCATTTGACAATCTGCCAGATGAATTCATCTTTACTGACTTTAACACATTTCACTGTACCTTAAAAACCAGTCGCTACAGTACCGATGTTTACACAACCAGCTTTCCACGTGTATCAGTGATTTTATAAAATGCATTAAAGCTGAATGCTGCTGGTAACTTATGTAAGTAAGTAAAATACCAGAACATATAGTCTTGTTTAAGGTGGAAGGGTTTCGGTGTCGATCTTGAGCGCCTGTAATGTGACATTAAATTGACATTAAATGGAATATGATGGTGTTATTTCTAGATGAATTTAAGCAAATCATTCAGGGTTATTTGATTTAATCACTTAGAACTGGGTGTGACTAAGTGAGCATGGAGTCTCTGGAGAACCACGACGATTTGTAATGAGCTCCTTCCCACCATGCAGTTCACCTCCACCTCTCTCTCTGCACCTCTTATGTTTTCACACCCGATAGTTTTCCGATTGGTTCGGTTTCTTTTCACACAGAGAAAAATTCACAAATGCATCACAAGAAACGTGACAGGTAGTATATGTATGTGTATTAGTTCACTTTGCGGTTCAAGTGTCTATTTTTACTAAGAGCCTAATGGATGTCAGGTAAAATTGTACAGGTAAAATGTAAAACTACATCTCATAATTTAATGTTTAATTAGTTAAAAGATAATTTAAATAATAATAATAAGTAAAAATATACACAAGTCACAGTAACTGTGATCCTGGTGGTTAAAATAAAAGATTTCTCGTTTGTCTCTTCATCTCTCCTCATTACCACCTCCCCTGTTTCAGGGCACAACAAACCTCGTGAGAACCAAGACTTCCCTTACTGCTCGCATGTGTCCGGGGCAAGAAAGTAAATGCAGGAAGAAGGTCCTGTGTTCTGGACTAGTGCGTATTTCTGTGAAAGGCAACGCTGCACCAGCAGAATGCCTTCGAGGAAACGTCAATACTTTGCTGCTTGCTGAGCATCACCATTCACCATACATCCCTTCATTAAAAATGTATGTCACTCTTCTCTCGAATATTCTTCTCTTTCTCTGAACTCCTTCTCTTCTTTCTCCGTCAGATGTTCTGACAGGTGTCGGAGGGTAGAACATGTCCTCCCTGCGACCCTCTGTTCCCTCCCTCTCCCATCCAGCACTACAAGGGGAACCACAGGCTGCTCACTGGTCCCACACGTGGACACTCGCTCACAGTGTAGAGTTTTTACTTCCTCCTACAGCTTCCTGTCTTTTATCACATTACTGTTACTGTGTGTGACATATTGTGTCCTTTTAACGTTAAATGAAAAACTAGGAAGCATTTAGAGACTGCGTACCTGGGCCAAGGCTGCGCTCTGCTAGAAATGTGTTGTTTTGACCTCCGCCAAGGAAGTTATGCTTCCAGTCTCATTACTTTAAAAACATTTTCTATTAAAATAATATGTTTAGAGGATTGCGAGGCCTTGAATGGTCTCTAGTACGTAGAATCTGGAGCCTTATATATTAAGTATTACTTCCTCAGCAGAGATAATAAATATGAGTTCAAGACCCTTTTTAAAAGCTGCCCTTGCATTGGGTCGTTCACTTCTAGTTTAAAGTCCTGTACCTGATAAAGGTGCAGCGACTGAGATGCAGGAGGTAGGCTAACATGCAATCAGAAAGCTTTCCACTACCTGCGTCACTACAGGACCATAATACGTCCTGTACTTGATCTATTTTAGAGCGTCTTAACCAGAGGCCTTTCAGAGTAATTACCGACTGACGCTACGCCTGTCAAGCTTTGCAATTTAGCACAGCATGTTTGCAGATTACAAAGATAACTACGTCAGACGAAGGAAATTCATGGTCATTTAAAAAAAAGGATTTCAGACGGAAGTAGACAAAAACAAGCTCGTCAGTTTTACTTAGCGACTGTAAATTTTGCCTTTTGAAATGACAGCTGGCAGATTGAGTCAGCGGTAGCCAGCTAATTAACTGCACCTCTGTGATCTGGTTAAAAATGTTACATAGTCTGACTTTATAGGCACTTCACAATTAAATATAGTAACGTTAAGCAGCTACCAGTGACTTGAATTTCTCTTTTTTTAGTTAACCCGAAGGCAGCCACAGCTGATAATATCTTCAGATGATAATCAGCTTTTATGACAAAGAAACCTGCAAACAAACAAACAAAATGGGGAATAAAAGCATCCAGTAGCTGTCACCAAGTGTGTTATTGCCACAGGTGTCTGCTGGGAGGGATGCATTTTTACCTTATTTGATATATTGAACATACATTGTTCCCACAACAGTGTCCACAACACGGTAATTACAGCTCCCCCCCCCCATTCTCTCTGCAGCAAAATGCATGAAGTCACTTTAATGAGGTGTGGACAGTGAGCAGAGAACGGCACGAAAGAGTCACCCAGCTGGCGGTTCAGCCAAGGTCAGCCTTTAACAATCACCGTCTATTCAGAAAAAGGCGGTTCAGATCGTTTCAAAGGAAAGACTGACACTCGTGCTCAGGGTTTCCACCCCACACGTCCACCTTCTGATTCTGTTCCCACTCTACAATAACCTCTGTGATTGGATGTCTGTCAGGTGAAACTCAAAAGTGCAAGTATGAAAGGGGAAAGGCAGGACTTGTGCACAAAGGATTGGTGAGTTTTTTCTCTTCACTGAGTGGCAGTTTTTCTTCCCGAGAGGATTGTGGGAGAGGAGGCAGAAACTGAGAGAGCGTTTTGTTCATTTGGCCGATGTGTTTGAGGTTGTCATTTTTATAAACAATGTTTAAAAGGGTTTTAGCAAATATAATCACGCTGCAAATCACACTTCACATAAAACCGCCCGCTTCTACTTGTGAGACATTTCTCAGGTTCTGCACCTCAACATTGTGTAAATGTTTGTTTTCCAGGCGTTCGGTGCACTCTGAGCTGAAGGAGGATATATTGTTTGCATTGCTTTTGCTCAACTCCTTCTTTCAGCTGTTCTCGGTTTTTTTCTGCCTCTATACAGTAGCAGGGTGACTGCACCTAACATAACAGCCAATTATCATGCCTATAGGAGGACAAACCGACAGATTACAGAGCACATGTTGTACTGTACATGCTGGACTGTGAGGCATGAAGTGTTACGTGGGCGCCAGTAAACTGATGTATTTCCACTTGTTCTGGTTAATGTGTTTACCGCAGGGGTGACCCTGAATAATCGAGTACTTGATGATTGGATGTAAGGAGCCGTGTCAGTGGCTGGAAAAAAAGGATCATTCCATTTGTGCTGTATGGGGGTGTTGAATGTCTGATTTGACAATGAATTGCATGGTTTCTCCCAACAAGTCATGATATATAAAAAACTGGCGTCATGATCACGAATCATCAGATCATGAAGCTGGGTCCATAATTTTTTTCCCCCCCAGTTTGTTGTGGAAGAACTTGACTAGCCAGGCCTTATCGCCCAACATCAGAGGCCCACTAATACTCTTGTGACAATAAATAAGTAAATACTTAGCAGCATGGTTCCAAAATCTGCTTCAAAGCCTGAAACCCGATGTCAGGCTGTTAACGCAGCATATTAACGCCCAGTGTTTAGAAATGTTCAACAATTTTCTCCTTAATGTTTTATATGGTGTCTGCAGTGTGCACGGGAGAATACACTTTCTATTTGTCAAAACACAGAAACTTCAGCTTCCTGATAAATCATGATCAGAATATATAGTATATTAAAGTCTTTGTATTTTGGGAATAAGAATGGTTCAAAATACCTTAAATGGGCTCAGGAAAGATAAAAGGAGACACTGGAACAGATAATCCCATGCTGTAGATTCCCACTGCAGAGGGAAAATGGGATGTTTGTATCGTTTCTGCACCTAAACTGTGTCCTCCTACATCGACTGTCTGAGAGCCACTCGTACCTCAAAGTGAGAAGACAAAGTCGGCACCAAATCATAAAGGAAATTAGCACAAGCGTTCAAGCAGAAAATAGGCTTTTATTTTGTATGAAAGCAGAAAAACACAAAGTTTCCAAGAGTCCTCTTTGAAAACTAAGCAAATGTATATGCAGAAGTCTGTCATTATATACCGGGGAAAGCCAGCTGGATGGCATCCTCCTCCTCCGGGAGTTACTTCCAGGAAAACAACTTGGTGCGCGCTGGTCTCCTGGACAGGTAAAGAGCGTACTGCGCAGTTGCTCATCTGTGCATGAAGCGTCTCTTGTCTTGTGTGCATGTGTATTGTGCCTCTTGCAACAGGGTGCCATCTGGCTCTGAAGGGAGGGAACGTGGAGCAGCGAGGAGCCGAAAGACAGCAAAGACAAGAAACAGTCAGAAGACAACGCTGTCACATACTAACAGCAAACAGATGGGTGCAGAAAAGTGCTCGGCGCTGTTGCAACTGTAAACGGAGCTTTTTCAACTAACTTCCTGCCAAATTTCAAATCTCTGTGAAGAAAAGAGGAAAACAAAGGCAAGGTTGAGGTGGAAATTATACTGCGCACCTCAAGCATAACCAAAGTGATTTCCTTGCTAGGCTGTAAAAGCGTACAGAGATAATCACATTGAAGCTGAAAGCTGCCAGCACCCTGCTGAGGGTGTTGTCTTTGACTGCACATGGTATTGCGAACCTCTCTCTTCCTCTACTAACTATCCCATTTGTGCAGAGCTGTAGAGGTGAGTAAACCCTACAGGATCTCAGCTACCACTGTGCTGGATGGATGTCTATCAGGCTTCATCTGTAAACACAACTGGGATCCAAACGTGGTCTACGTGGCCTTCATTATCTGTCAGCGTTCGGAATATGACAAAGTGTTTAAACATGAGGCCGCAGCGCATAAGTGAACAGTTGGATTCACGGATGAAAAAGCAGCATGTTGTGTGTTTCTGAAATTTACTGTCCTGTAACAGCAAAGAAAATCAATTTAATATAGTAGCTTGAAGTCTACTGTTTTAAATCTAGTTTTATTTCCATTTAGATTACATGTTTTACCTCAGAAAACAGTCACCAGAGGAGCGATTCATCTAGTTACTTGCACTGTATACAAATGATACAACAGTACAAAGTTTACATGCACAGGCACATAAACAAATAGGTCATGTGGAGTAAATATAGTAGAGTATAAATATGAGTGTAAAAGGATAAAAAGGGTATTTATTGCCTGTTTGTAGCCTCTACATAATCAATGAAGGGTGGCCAAGATTTATGGAATTTCTCAATGGAGCCTCGTAAAGATTTTTCCCAGTTTCTTTCCATCTTTCATCTTTAATTATCGTAGTGTAAGTGGGAGGTTGTGCCTCTTTCCAGTTTAACAGAATTAATCTGTGTGTGAAATGGGGTTATAAACCTTGCCACAGCTTTCATGTTACTTAACAGCTTGCTGCCTTTTCAGAATTTGAATGTGTCTCTATTGTCCTCATTTTTTCATGTCTGCAGAGTAAATATAAGACTAGGGCCAGCAGCGGGTTAGTTTAAGCTTAGCATGAAGACTGGAAACAGGGGGAAACAGATTGCCTGCATAACAACAAAATCTACTTTGGACCGAGCCAGGCCAGCCGTTTCCCCTGTTACCAGTTGTAACACTAAGCTAACCAGCTGTGGCTGTGTTTTTACCACACGGACATCTGAGAGAAATCCACTCTTGCCGAGAAAGTTTTTAATAATTCCCAGAATATCAAACCAGTTTAAATCTGCGCCTACAGTATTTTTCTGCATGTCGATCTTTCTCACTTTGCATCCTGTGTTTGTCCCTCACTTCTGTTTCCGCAGGAAATATTTCCAAAAATCTGACATTAAGCATTAAGCAGCACTTTAACTTGCATACCGTAGTGTTGATCACAGCAGCGGTGGATTACCAGCATGATGCTGTTTCTCATGGGAATACAGAAACTTTACAGTCAAGCCAAACATTAATCTGTTAAACCTGAAACAAGTGATTTCTTTTTTTATTCCGTATCGTTCAGGGAGGCCCCAGAACTGTTTGGTCCAAAAATGCCAAATGAAAAAAATCCTGTTCCAGTCAGTGGATGAGAGGGAGAAGAAAATAGCATTTAATCCCACTCTGTATCTTTTCATGTGCTTTATTCCCCGTTCTACGTCGTCATCAAAGCAATGCGATTGTTTTGCAGCCTCTCAGCAGGATTTCAGGTCACTGGAACCTCTCGGCTCGTGCGTGTCCTCAAGGCTCTGCTTCGGGTCTAACTTGGGTTTCCGTTCCCCCTCCGTCCTTCCTCCATCCCCGGCGGTGAGCTCTCATTCTCCCTGAGCCAGACCAAACTTCATCAGCTGTTTCTCTTTCATTCAGAGAGCCTGCTCTTCTTCTCTTTTCATTTCTGCCCTCTTCTCTCGTCATGTCTTCCCTCTATTTATAAATCAAGCCTAGTCGCTTTGGATGAATCACTTCCAAGTTCTCTCACAAATGTCTGACAAATGCAGGTGCCAGGCTCAAGACCTGAGACATTACACCTGTGCAATTACACCCAAAGCTCCAGAGACCTCTGGAAAGGTCTGGTTAATACTGATAGATGAGTGCTGTCTCCATTGTCCTGCAAATCCGCCATTGCTGCCAATTGTTTAATATTGAGACAAGAGGTAGCTTAGTCGATATAAATACCACAATGCAGTAGTGACTCCTGTCAAAGCCCCTTTATTATTTGGAAATCCTTTCCAATGTGAAGAATGTACACAGCTGCTACTTGCTCCTGTGAACCCGCAGCAGTTTGTCACATGCTGTTTCTCGTGCCTGCAAACTATATATAGTAGAGAAATAATAATGTGTCTGACTGACTGAAAAACAAGAGTCATGATAATGAGTTAAATGGAGAGGCAAAGTCATGACATCACTTCCTGTCTAGCCTCTCTTCCACAAGCTTCTGTAAATCAATGCGATATCTCATTCAGCATTTTGTCGTTGCTGTTGAATGAACATCACTGTCCTCGGCTCTGGTGTTTTCCATGACTGAACGAACGGGAGCAGCCAAAGCCTTTAGTTTAGTGATTTCTTTGATGCACTTTACACAACAACAGTTAAAGGTCTTGTCGGGGTCACGTTCCACTGCCAGATCAATGCGAGTCAACAGTCTGGCTCAAGAGTTTTTGTGTGAAAACGAATACTGCACCGCATGGGGCTTTTAACCTTTTGTTCGTTGAAGCAATAGAATCAGGCGGGCACTTTTTCAACAGTTCGAGAACTACGTGGTTACAAACTTTCAGAAGTGTCATTATTAAAGTGGCAGGTGAGCTCACGTACAAACTCCACACAGGTTTTACTACTTTTATTCTTTTAACTCAGCAGCATTACCTTCGACATTGTGATTCTTGAGTTTTAATAATAAAAACGATAATCTTAAATTTCTGCTCATGTCAAACCTGAACCAACACACAATTTCCCCTTTTTAATCAGGTGCGACGTGAACTGTTCCAACTCCAATTTCACCTGCTTTGTTGTTGCATTTTAAGTTCTTTCTGTTACATTTCAATTTCATTTTGTTGTTTCACTTTGTTGTGCTGTAATATTATCCGCTCATTTGATTCATAAAGCGAAACCCTGCGTTAACAGAACGAGGCTGAATCCTTTCCTGCTTTGTAGGAGGAGTTGGCTTCAAATACATTTTCTTTCAAAATGTCTTTTTCTTTCAAACGGTTATCACCAAACGCTGATCCTTACTACACTGATTGAGAAAGTGACCAGAAGGAGAGTGAAGAAACTCATGCATGTATCAAAATGTAACACCAACTGTTTCCAGCCCACATACAACATTTCCATTTACAATTTAACCTCAGTCTTTGGGCAGTCACACGTGGGGGGGGGTAATAACCAGGCGGGTGCATTCCCACAGCCACGGAGATGCTCCCGAGCTCAGCTCTTCCCCCGTTCACCACCAGCCCAGAGGTGATATGCAGCTCTGTGCGCACAGGCATGAGGGTGGAAATAATCTTTTCATCAGCTCTCAAGAAAGCGAATCGCAAGTGAGTGATGCTTTAACAATACAAGGACAAGCGTTCCGTATCAGTCGTGTGGATGCTTTCCAGCAGGTGTCGTTTCCAGATGCAGAAATGATCGAAATGATGGCGTTCTCGATTGTTTCCTCCTATTGAGGACATGAATGCAGTGCCCGTGAGTTTGTATCTTTTCTACCAGAAATGGAGGAAGTGTGTGGTGATGTAGCTGCTGAAGCATGTGAGGGCCCTGCGGTACTTTCCCTGCTGCATGTTCAGGACGAGGCCCTGCGCCCAGACAGAAACACCACCATTCTTTTTCTTTACTGTACATGAAAAGCTTCTTGTATTTACTTTTTTGTATAATTTGTTCTGTATGAAACAATTTACAAACTGATGCAGGACCTCAGAAAGATTCCAAATACGTAAATTGGACGCTGCTACAAAAACACTTTCTTGCTCAGTGTCGCTTCACTGTTTAGTATATATCGTTTTTGATGTGTCCCACACTCTACCACCAAGGTGAGGCAATGTAGCATTGCTATTTTTTTATTGCCTGTGCAACTTTTAAAAAAACTGCAACTTGTAGCATTGTATAGTGTTGCGGCACATGAATGACATGCTAAGGTACAAACACCCCTTGTTGTGCATGAGTCATGAGGAATTTGAATAAGTGCCTTGTCAAAACATAGAGAAACCATGTAATCCATGTAATAAAAAGTGCCAGCTTCACATTAGTGAGGCTTCCTTTCCTCACATGAACGGCTTCTCTCAGCCAGTGCGTTAGGGGAACATTAGCTGTTGACCCTTGGGTGACAGAAATATGGGGTGCTGACACTCAAACAAAGCCAGCTAGTTGAAAAGGCCGCTGGTGATATCTGCTGTGATCAGTCGGCTGCAACACCTGGAGCAGGTATCCCTGCGCTGTGTGATTGTGGCCTTTCAGTACATTTATACTATTCTTCTTGCACACTGAATGTTGGACTCACGATAGAGCAATGTATTGTGAGGACGTGATGATTGACACGTTGCAGGAAGCTTTTCCACTGCCACGCTCCCATCATCCCGGGATGTGTCTTTTACCACATACAGAGATGAGTATCTGAAGACTGCATTGTAGTTGCCTGAAAAGACGGGCTTGTGTGCCACAGTGACATAAACGATAGCTTCATCCTCTGCTCTGGATGGATGGACGGTTGAACAAGCAGTTTGTGACTTTGTGACGCAGCTCAGGGCCGATGTGCTGCACATGTCAACGTCTGTGAAAACACTACATCCAATCAATCTTAAAAAGCTGAAAAGATCAATCTTTTGTAATGTCACAAGTCTCTATATGTGCATCAAGTTGTGCAGAACACACTGATGATGACCCTGAAGTTCTCCGAGTCTCTTGCTCCCTTCAAGTACTTCACATTCGATGTGTAGTGATCTGTAACAGCAGCCGCTATGTGTTTATGTTTCCAGGTGTGTGTTGGTAGAAAGATGAGAGAAATTGTTCTAGAGAGCATATTAGGAGATGGAGACAAGGTCGCATACATTAGCTGGCTCAGTGTTAACATGTATTGGCTCTTTGGACTTTTAAGACTAGCCTAATAAGTGTTACATCCCCGGGTCACAAAAGCTAAAGCAGAGGCCAAATGAGCTGTGGTGCTCCGAGCAGCAGGGCTTTGATACGGCAACACAGTGCAGCCTCATCTGCTTCAAATGAGGTTCACATATCTTGACATTCACAGTGGACTGTTTCATAAACAGCATGTGGTTCAGTGTATTAAGCAGTTCAAAGGACTTAGTGATGGTGGAAATTAAAGTTGAATGCATGCAATTTCGGAGAAGCCAACAGCCCCTTTTTCATACCAGACGAAGCCTCTGCTCTCAACGGTCTTCCTATACTCACATCCCTGACTGAAATACTTTCTCATCAACCTAATTTCCCCAGCCCCCTGTACACTAATCACTGTCTAAACCCCCAATCTGTCATTCTGTTTAACCGCCCCCGATGTTTTTCTTTTTACCAATTGCTCAATCATTGGTGTCAGATTGATCAATAAACCAGCAGGAGCCAACAAGAAGGATTAAGCAGTAATGACACTGACATGCGTGGGGTTGTAAAGGTCTAATCTGGAGCTTCTATGTTAAAAGGAATGATCCTGACCAGGTAAAGCTGCAGTGATACGTTCCTTAAACTGATCTTGTAACCACATCTTAATGGACTTTTACCTGTATTTAACATCCAATATCATATATCAAAGTTAAAGCTGCACTAATCAATATTCCAATGGGGGAGAAACAGATTAAATGACTGTGTAATGTGTAAGGGGTCGATCATAGAGACAAACACAAAGAGAAACCCACAGTTACATAGACTTTTAGCTTTTTTTAGCTCCTTGTTTTGGTTTGTGTTTTAGCAGAATCAGCTCCAATAAGCAATCAATAAATGCAGCGTCCTGCTCTGGAAAGTTACTGCACCACTCGTGTCCTTGGAAAGACGCCGCTCTTTCAATAGTTGTAATAACCCAAGAGAAAGTTCGTAACCATTTATATTAATTGTTAGATGAATATTTCATGTGGATCTGAGATTAATGATGAACAAATGGACCTTGTAACAATTTCTTTGTGACATGTTCCTTCTTGGCCGGATGCTTTTCTGTGGCAGATGAAAGTAGGACTCAGCGTGATTGATGGGAACATAATGGGTTATTTTTATAACTGTATATTCAGCAACGTTTCTATGATGGATGTCCCCACATTTCTCTTGGAGGTCATTTGGTCAAAACATCCTCCGGCTTGGAGGCGGTGTAGCTTTGCAGGACAGAGTGTGCCTCCAGTCATTTTGAGGTGTTTGTGTAAAATTTCGAAGGCAAGTGAAGAGAGAGGGAGAAGGACAGAAAAAGGGAGACGTGTGGAGGTGAACTTGTGAGATTTATTGAGGCACAGCTCCTCTGTACTGCTGCCCACCTCCACAGTTTCATCCACCAGTCACCTTTGGGATTGGCCAGCTGCGCAACTCTCAACTCATTTCATTCGTGTCCAAAAGCACTTGTTTGGTGTTTTATGGGGTCCCAGAAGCATTTCACCCCAACACTGCATCAAAACATGTCGACCAACCTCTGCTGTTTGATGGATTATTATATTTGAAGACACTTAAATTAAACAAGAATAAATACCCCTAAAAGATTTAAGAAAAGAAATCTGAGATGCATCTGACTAATCTACAGCAAATGTTGGATCCTATCATGTCAACATGGAGCCTAATGTTTCCAGCAGATTTTAGAATCCGTGACACCAAGAATTCAGGTTTCTGGGGGCAAAGGGGGGTCCTGCCCAGTATTAGAAAGGTGGACCTAATAAAGTGGCTTCAACTGTTTCAGTAATTCAACAACTTTAAATGTCTAATCTTTAAGCAGCGAGCGTACGTTCATTTTCATTATTGCAGTATCGTTGCTGTCTGAAAGCTCCGAGAGAAAGAGGGCCTGTGTTTTGTCTGGATAAAATCTATTCAGCACTGGACTGCAGTCAAAACAAATCGGATTCCAATTAATGTCACTTCAGCTAAGCATGATGGACTTGTTTGTGCTCTGCACTGGTTTTCATTCCAGTCCAGACTGCGGTTTCGCTTTCAGGTCGTTTTCTTAGCTTGGCTTTCCAAGCATGAAGAACTGCCGGCTACCAGATGTCAACATCTGTCTTCTAAACGCTTTGTTTGGGGTTTGTTTCCTGTAGTTAGTGTGATTGTGTTCTCACGTCTGCCTGCCTGACTGACACACATCTTCAGGTGGTTTCAGTGCAGTTATTTCAGTTTGAGTCGCCTACTCCATAAAAGCTTCAGCACACTTTGAGTGTTTTCCCTTCATCTCGATGGATCGACACGCACCCGAACTCCAAACTCAAGGTTAAGTCCATCAAACAGAGGGAGCCTTTCTGGCGAGATGAGCCAGGGTAAATACGAACCTCCAGCACTGGACACTCAGAATAGAGTGAATGAAGGTTTCTTGTGTATCTTTCATACGAGGATTTGAACTTGACGTCGACCAAGAAAAGAGCACTGATGCTCCAGCAAACGGGTATCAGTTCAGATGTAAATCGTCACAGAGATTAATGATTATGCCCATGGAGGTGACAAGTTTGGCCGTGTGAGAAGACAGACGGAAAATGATGGATACAATTACAGATCTAATTTAATCGTATTCTCATCCGAGTGCTTCTCAGGATTTCTTTGCTCACTGATTCAGTCTCTCTCGTTAACACACTGTGTTATACACAGAAACGTGATATACACAGAATTACCATTACCTCACCTTCTTTTTCATCAATGTGTCTTTTTATATTTCTAAGATTTTCTAGTTGTTTTGGGCTAACAGTGTGAGGCCGGTGAGTGGGTGCACCGTGTTGATGTCTAGAGGAAACCCAGAAGGAGACAGCGGTGAAATCTTAACAAGGTGCAAAGATCAACGTGGGGAGTTTGGAGAGATACTTGCATGACCTAAGTTTCCTCCCATCGCTCTCGACAGCGATGGGAAGTAATAGCAGTCAGGTGATGGAGTCCACCTCTGTCTCTTCTGTGCCTTTATTCTTTTTGGTAACGGAAGTGAGCCATTATTTTTCACTCACGGGCAAATTCACAAAGAATGGATTGCAGCCGCTGAAAGCACCATGAATTGCACAGCACTTTCAGTGGGGGCCATAAAAAGGAATCGGATGCTCAGATCAGCAGTTTCCCCCAACTTGTTTGATCCTTTTCAATAAAAACAATCCTGCATCCTAATCAAATAGTCAGCCTCAATCAGTTAGATTACACAATGTATGCACAATACTAGTGAGTTTAATGAATAACTTTTGATGTATTGTCCACTTTGCAATAGGTGTCACTGCCTTTGAAAATCTCCTTTGTGCTTGGGAATGTTTTAGTCTTTTTCTGACAGAACTGATCTAGTACACATTTTCCTGCATCACTTCATCACACACAAGTGGAGTGTAATCTGCACTATCGCTGACTGTGTTGTGCTAATATGGCTCTGTCATGGTAAGTGCTCTCGTGCTGCAAACTTATCTCTGGAACAAAGCCAACAAATCTGCGGCTTGTTCTGGTAACACAAAGCCGAGCTGCAAGGTGACTTCCGCTCCTAATTTGCATTTCAATTTGCCTCAGCTCTTGCTGTTAACAGAGGGAGGGAGCTATACTGGGCCCGGATCATCAGACATCTGTGCTCATTTGTCACTAAATGCTTTGATCATCAAATGGACCAAATTAACAAAAGAAAATCAAAAAGGTGCCAAAGTTTAGAACATAAAGCTGCACTAACTAATTATTTTATTAAAGCCCCTGAAAATGTGGGTTCAGAACTGAAGCATTTCTCTATAACATTAAATATTTACAACAAAAAAAGCAAGAATTAAACTTAATGTTAAATTGTATTAACAGTGCTGGCACCATAAGCAAATCACATTTTGATTTAAATGTTCAATCGAGCCACGCCCACTTCGGACCTGTGAGCGAGAAACAGACAAAAACAGAAACTTTCACAAACTTTGTTTTCTAATTTTGTGTTCAATATGTTTTCAGGGCCAAATGACCAACATCGAATCATCACCTGACTACAGGTTTTGGTTTGAAAGCCTCCCAACTTTACTGTTTTCTTTCAGTCTCCCTGCTCTCGCCAACCCAGTTTTTCAGCTATTTTTAGCACAAAAGCTCTGATAAATTCACCGTACACTACACTACATGCCCAGCCCCACACGGCAGACGGGCAAAGATACTAGCTTGTTAACATAGTGGAGCATCTGGCAGCTAAAGAGCCAGTGATTTCCCCTGAAGAGTTTCTGGAAACAAGTTCAGAGCGAACAGGATTTACTTTGTCGAGAGGCCAGAAACACAACTTGAAATGAATGCTTGTGTTGCTTTGCTTACAGGATGTGTAAGTAGGCGACGTTTGCGAACACGTTAATCATATCAACTCATCTACGATGTGTCAGTGTTGCTGCGCTGCCCCCAAGTGTCTACAGCAGTGCTAAAGCCAAACGCTAACATCAGCACACTAACATGCTCACAGTGACAATGCTAACATGCTGATGTTTGACAGGTGTTGATCAGTAGTTTAGCGTGTGAGCATGCTAATACTAATGCTAATAGATAGTGAATTTGGATAGCACCCAGAAATAGAACATATACCAGTCACATCTGTTGCTGAGGCAGAGAGGTGCCACAGATGTAAAGCGTAATTATTGATTCATTACGATAGAATTAGTCTCATAAAATGATTGTTAAAGTTTTCAGTGCTTGTTAAGAAATAACTCACATAGTTCTATTTTTTTAATCAATGATACACTCTCTGCACCTGGCTGCTAACACAATCCATCACAATTTATAGCAGTTGCAAAAAAATAAATAAAATACAAATGTGTTTGTGCAGAATGTCTCCCTGATGAAGAACTGCATCACACCGATGACTATTGATCATTTCTCTGGAACACAGAAGTCTGTTGATTGAATGCATCTTCTGCGTCATCACCCGGGTTTTTTAGCCAGAAGCCATATTGTTATGAAGACAGAGCAGTGTATCCATCTTTGAGTTGTCCGTGAAGGTCGTTACTCTTGAAGTTACATTTATTGGAGCAGATAAAAGGATATTTACTAGCGTTCCTTGGAGATTAGTTGGCACCTCTATAAACCACAGACTTCATAATCAGATCAAGATTCAAATTCCAGTGGTTGCAGGTGTGCTCTGCATGTGGAACGCTGCTGGTCTTCCAAGACACGGGGGGATATTGAAAAGGAAGCTTTGAGAAAATAATAGAGGAATTTAGATCGAAGCCAGTGCAGCTAGACTACAGCTTGTGACCCTGAATGTGAATAGGCAAATAAAATGAATGCAAACGGCCACTGCAACATACAGGCATACAGTATATACGACTGGAACTATGTTAACCTGACTTTTCCACAGTGCTGCTACCTGTCAAGAAAAGAATCCAAATGTAATGAGACACACTGTTAAAACCACCCGAGAGCCAACAGAGGAACTGGAAGTGAGGTGAGGACGGAGGAGGGATACGTAGGTGGGAGCAAAAATAAAGAAACTGGAAGTCACCTGAAAAATAGCGCACGACGGATAAACAAGCAGAGAATTCCACACAATTCATCAAGACACGAGTAGCAGACATTTACAGGAGATGAGTGACACTGGTGTGTGCCTGAAGAGCCACTTGCTGCTTTTCCCTGGAACAAGAAGACAATTAAAATATCCATATTTATAATGTCATCCTTGTTAGTGAGTTAGATTGTTGCCACATACAAGCCTGGAATCACAGATGTGACATTTAGTGGCCCTGTGGGGAAGAATCACAGATGTGACATTTAGTGGCCCTGTGGGGAAGAATCATAGATGTGACATTTAGTGGGCACGTGGAGAAGCTGGAACAGGGATTTTGACTGGAGCTTCTTGGCTCAGGCCTTTTAAAAGTTCAGCCACGCTGTCATCCAGAATAAGTGCAGTACCACATGACTGATAATGCTGGAAGTGGCGCATGGAGCCTTGGTTCTCCTTATACTGAGAGTGATTGAAGGGTCTGTGTGTGTGTGCATCCATGATTTGGTAATAATGAGCCAATTAGGACTGGAGGCTGTCCCGTCCATTCCTTCACAGGGATCAATAGGCAGAGCAGGAGAGCGCGCAGCCAAAAGCACATCACTGCCTGTTCTCAACCACTACGGATACATAGTTTGCAGTCCAGTTTGGCTCAGTTTGTTGTTTGCTCATGTAAAAAACAGCCCCAGTAGCTCTCGAGTCAACTGATTGGTCAGGGCAAATCAAGCCAAAATCACCCCCCCTCTTAAACAGAAATCAGCTGCATGAACACAATTTCAAACTGAAAACTACAGTGAAATGAAATGAATTAAAAGAAACAAAATGTACTGTAAAATTACTCCAAACAGCTTTAAGCTTGCATGAACTGTCAAACGAGTTCAGTCTAAAACTAAAATTGTATATTTAAAAATCCCTCCACACACATGAATAGACGTCTGAATCACATGACTTTCATTTGCGAGACCAATTTGATTCGAAATCTGATGTTTTTGAGCTGTAAGTAGTAAAAAAATGGGACTGTGGTCATAACTTCCTTGACAATAATCTCAATAATGGAGATATATATATATATATATATATATATATATATATATATATATATATATATATATATATGTGTGTGTGTATGTATATGTTAAAATAATGGATTTAAAAAAGGCAGTTTTCATTTATTAAAGGTCCCTCCTTGAATATAATTTACATTCACTTCTTTAACACTTACATTTTAAAAACCTTGACAGCTTATGTTTGACTACAGTACAGCCAACTCGCTCAAATCTGAAGTTAGTCTTTTAGTCTTTGATGAAAATCTGACTTCTTCTTTGTTCTTTCGATGATGATTTCTTCACATTCTTCTTTGTGATTGACTATTACAGATTATAGATAAGAGGTGACATGAGCCAGGCTGTAATCTCATGTAATCTTCTCCAGATGCTTCACTCTGTGGAGCAAAATGTTCTGCTGGCAGTCGATTGCTCGTCTCCGCGTCTGTAATAAATCGTCTGATAGATCTCTCACTGAGCAGAGTGTAGACACCGCAAATACCAGAAATACTCAGCAAACTTGTATTCAGCAGTGACCTGCCGGTTAGTATATTCACCAAATGCCAATGCATTAAAAAAGAAATCTGGTAATGAATGTTAGAAAAACATTAATTGTATAACCCAGAAGAGTACATTCTGATAATGAATGCACCTTTGAAATGATGTGAATTTAATTTAAATGTTTGGGTTGCGCCAAGAATATTTTATTTCATCCAGGATCCAATTACTGGTGATGACACGCAGATGTCCTTCCAGAGCTCAGTGGAGGCCAGGTTCTCCTGCCGTGATGGATTGAGGAATCCTCCAGGACGCGCAAATAGCTTGACAAACCACAGCACGGTCTCGACCTACACCTGCCAGGCGCTCACTGCTGCAGACTGCTAGCGTGCGCATGTGTGTGACTGGAGGCAAACAGGCGTGTCGCCTGTCACTCATCTCACGTGTTGTCCACCAGAATCTCTCCTGAAAACGCTCTGTGCTCTGCCCCCGGCACGACTGTCTGGTGTAGCTGCAAATGAGAATGAATGTGTCGGAGTGAAATGCAGTTCAGCTGGGAATAAAGTGTTTAACATGTAAATACACCCATTTCCATGAATGTGTCCCAGATCGTTGTATGACAAATGTAATTATTACAATTGACAATTAAATAGCACTCAAATTATAAAATTAGATTTTGTTTTTTATTCAAAACCATGAAAACAGTAGGAAGGAACTGTTAAATTAATTCAAGCCTCCGTTTATTGACTCTTTTATTTGAATATGCCACTCAGGTCTACTTTGCAAAGACAGAAGGACCAGCAGCTGCTTATTATTCTGCTTCTCTGGTAATGTGGTTTATGGTTTATTTATTTGTAAATTATTTATTAAGGATGAAAAGCAGAAGCTGCTACAGAATCAGCAAAAAGTTCCCTGAAGATAGATTATTTTGTTTACTTGATACGTACTGTGTCTACACCTCCAAATGAATTGAAATATTAAGGTTTTCTGAATAAGCACCAAACTCGACAAACTCTGTAGACACCCAGGAATAGTCCTCCCAGGTTAACAAGCCCTGTGTATACTGTCTGACACTTGTGCAGCAACAATCTGACATACCCCGAAGCTGAATCTTTTGTATTCTTAGGGATACAGGAAGCAGTACAGTATGTACAAGAAGTGTTGAGGACAGGACGTGTGAATAGAGACAGGTATCTTCAGCAGGAAGCTCATCAAGGTGATGATCACTATGACATTAGACATTTGTAGCCCAAACAATCCTGGGGACTTCCTGAGAGGAACTCCCGACAGCTACCTTCAAGGGCTTTCATGTTTGCTTTCGCACCACCAACAGGAACACTGAAGTGACGTATGCCGGCGGTTGTTATGGCAACGTCACTAATGTGCAACATACAACAACAGCTACAACTGTCAGTCCATTGGTCCATGTTTTGTTTCATTTATATTAAGGATCCCTTTACTAGCTGTTGTTTACACATCTAAGGTTTTACAGAGGTTTTCAAAGATGGCGACTGCCGGTGCGGCATTGGCTCATGTGTTTGACCAATCAATGTACAGTTACGTCTGGACCAATCACTGTACACCCACGTCACTCAAGGTTCCTTTGACTCAAAACAGCGTCCTAAGAACTGCGATCGTTCCCAGTTCTTGCAGTGCGAATACAAAACTGTTCTTGAAGCTAATTGAACCATCTAAGTTTAGCAGGTTACCTTGCTAGCATCTAATTAAATGAATTAATCTCATGCCCATTTTTATTAAAAGTACTGAAATGACACTAAATGAGATGATAGAGAGATGGGGAATGACAAGACAACAAAGGTCCCCAGACAAATGAAAAGTTTGACCTATTGACGGCACTAGTGGAAGATTTAGGGGGTAGTTAAGGGTAGTATATATATAAATAACAACACATAACCAACGATGTCAACCTCAAGGGGATCGCCACAGTCATCAGGATCCATCCACTGCAAATGTCTGCACCAAATTTTATGGCAGTCAATAATGGAAGACCAACCGAGAGATCAACCAACTGACATTGCTATTCCTGGAGCCATGCCAGCAGTATGGCTGAAAATGGGTTTTCACAGGCTTTCATCTTAATTGCTGGCTGTTACACTGGAAATTTCCAAAAGCGAGTAGACGGGAGCTTTCGTCAGTGATGGGCTCAAAGAGCGAGGCTGTGCTGTTTCCCAGAAGCGGTATGTACAATTACAGACCGGACTGAAACAAAATACAACAAAAGATCTATTTTCTCACAGCACTATAAAAAAAGCAACACTTCCAGCAAGCAGGTGGTACAATAGTACATACAGAAATAAATTACAATGTACACTGTAGAATATTGGACGTCATATAAGTGTAAATTTGAAATACAATGTCCTGTCCTTAACTCGTAATGAGGCTCCTCATCGTGCTGCACAACTCTCAGACATATGTGTTTGAAAATGATTTCTGACAGACAAGAGAGGCTGGAAAAGCCCATTAAGTTAATTGGTACTGGAACAGATGTAGAAATTACAGATGCACAAACAAAAAACTATTTGCAAGGACATAAATTAAACTGTCTTGTTGAAGGCAGAGAAAACAGCTCAAGTTAAGCGGGAACTAAATGAACATAAACTCAGAGATATGTGGAATAAAGGTTGACTCAAATAAGTTATTGTGAATTGTTGTAAAAGTCTCTGTAAAAAGGTATTTCTGTAAAGTGAATTCAATAATAAACAATTCATCAGAATCCTACAGTTTCTCACACACATACAACGCATGCCTTCCTGAAATTGAATATACGCTCAAGTTCTATAGACAGATCAATGATAGAAAACATAAAAGTTCAAACATTACTACCAGAGACAGAGCGAGACCATCTCATCTTTGTAGGAAACAGGACCTTCCTGCAGAAGAAGGAAGGATGCTTAATTTAAGGCCGAACTGACGTCAAACTGACCTGAACACTTAGTGGTAAAAGAGGCCATTGTATAGTTAATTAAGTCCAAGATAAAATAGGAATAATATGACAGTAAAACAAAAATTCCCACCACACAGAGAGTGATGATGAGAGGCAATGGAGCCAAATCAGGTCAGGCTCTGCCTGCCACTGTGTCTGCCTATTAGTTTCACAGCAGTTCCTGCTTATTACACTACAAATAGGAATGAAGTATTATTAAGAGTAAATGGTGAAGTCACAAGTTGTGGAAAACTAAATGATACAAAATGAGTTGCTCCTCAGTGCCCTCTAAATCAAACTATGTAGCTGTAACTCCTCTTACTTAACTTTAACTACTTTTTAAAAGCTGCTTTAACTGATGTTCTGGCCACTCAGGATCCAAACATCGACATATTATCACCTTATAAAGTTAATATTATAATATAATACAAAAACAGTTGCTTTTTTTACACAGAGCAGACGTGGAGAAACACAGCATTCATGTTTCTGGACAGAAACGTGTCGCAGGGCTTCGGGAGGCCACGGGATGTGTGTCACACTTGAAGCTAAAGTGACATTTTGGGAAAAAAGCTAATTTGCTTCATTTTGGGAACATTTTATTTCTTGGCTCTGAACAGTGTCCAGGCAACCAGCGGCAACTCCAGCAAGGTCCTGGTCGCAGGCGAGAAATAATCCAGCACATAACCCTCTCTAAAAAAAAGTGAGCTTTAGAGGTGCCTAGCTGTTTCCAGTCTTTGTGCTAAGCTAAGCTAACTGGCTGCTGGCTGTAGCGTCATATTTAACAGGCAGATATGAGAGTGGTGTTGATCTTCTCATCCAGCTCCGCCAAAAAGTGATTAAGCGCGTTTCCCAAAATGTCAAACTACGTTTGAAAGACGTGATACTTTGTGGTAAGGTAACATTGCCAGGCTATTTCTGCTTTTGCTACCTAGGTGATATTTTGACATTTTAATGTGAATAAAACGTTCCACTTCTGATGCGTCGACAGAGCACGAGTCACGATGACGACTTCTATTAAACTTAAAAGCAGTGGAAAGGTCTCAACCTGACACCTTTGGTCCTGAGAAAGAAATGCCTATTTTCAGACCAGCTGTTTATTTCCTTTCCCAAATCTCCTCAGCATGTATATATATATATATTTAGTTTAGGGAAAATGGTTTCACCACATGAATCAAAAATGAATGCAGAGACAAATGGTGAATCCCCAGTACTTTTTTTTCATGTAGTGTTAAAATGTTCTGGAAATGTTAAGTGTCTTTCCAATTAAGAGTGCACACAACAGTGCAGGCATTATCTCTCACTGATGAAGTGGGCATGGGATCCCCGTGGGGTGAAGAGATGCTTCTATAAAATAATTAGGGTCGTTAATCTAACTATAATTAATACCACTGGGGATGTGGAAACCTTTCACGCGGAGAGCATCATAAAATCAGAATTGACATAGAGCGCGATCCATCGAGACCCATGAATCATGGAGTTTAAACAGTTTAAAGCAACGTTCTGCAAGAATTGGTCTTTTGTGTGACTCGACACCCCGAGGGGTGGGCAACACCCTCATGCTCAGCTGAACACGAACACTTTAAGCTGAAGGATTTGGATTTGGTGGGCTTGCTTGGCTTATAACCAAAAACTAGCCCATCGACAGCTTCGCTAACACATTCAAACATCAAGCAAGAGCAACAATAAAAGACACAGCGAGCAAACGTTTCTTACTAATCCAAAAGCGAGACGGCCAGCTGGCCTTAATTTCACGTAGCTCTCGCCAACGACTAAAAGCCAGTCCGAGATTTATTCTCTCGGTGCTCAGTCACTCTCCCTTTTTCTCTTCTTAGCTTCCTCCGTCAGCGTCCTCTTCGGTGTCTTCACCTCCGCCATGATCTACCAAGCTAGACCTGTGTGTGACGTAGTGCTGCAAAGCGTCACGCACTACCGCTCAACCCATGTTACATAGTGCAGGAACAGGCGTTTGTACCATTCAACCTATTACAAGTCAGCGCACCATCAGAATGATTTAGAAGCTGTTATTGAGGTACAATCATGTTGCTTTAACCCCGCTGTTCATTTTCCACTCACACTTCTCAGTATTGAGTTGTATTTCTCAGAGTGTGCTGCTCTCAGTACAAAAGAGCTACATAAAACTTTCACCAAACAATACACCTATTATTATTATTAATATAAAAGAAAAGAAATAACAATGTGGAAAGATTTGGCTCTCCCTAAGTGATCTATGATGTAAAGAGGACGACTGGCAATGATAAGGAAAAGAAAATAACACCCTCGCACTTGCTATTGTACGGCAACAGTTCCTCTGAAATGCAAAAGTCGGGTTTTCAGAGAAGCGAAAAGGTTGGAATAAAGCATTAGTCATAGATAGATAGATAGATAGATAGATAGAGAGAGCGAGAGAGAGATGATTCGTTTGCCAGTGGTGGATGCCGTGGGGATGTGTAGTGAAGAGGGCAGAGAGCAGCTGTCGGAGCAGCGTCTAGGCCAGCCAAGCCGACACGCTCTGTAATTACGACTCTGCTCTCGCACCTGCAGCCTACAGAGACAAAGTGAGGACGTGAGAGTGTGAAGTGAACACACAGAGACTGGGAAATCTCACAGTACCTATATATTATACATTATACATTGTACACTGTACGACAAAACTTTCATAATCCCCTCAAATTGAAATTTCGGATGAAAAGTTTGGCTTTGCGCTGTGCTGTAAAAACCTTTCCTCCTGGTTTTAACTTTCAACAGGAGTGTTTGTTTGATGCCATGTAGTGTTGTGTATTAATCAACAACAATTTCCGTATTTAGAAGCCCGAGGTCGATTCAGATTTATAAATAACTGGATTCAAAAATAAAAAAGTTGTCTCTGGCAGAGAACATACTGTACAGCATCTCACCACTGTGTTCTCGACATGGAGATATTCTGAGCCTGCCAGGTGTAGAGAACAGAGGGAAATGTGAAATGTGGCAGTCAATAAAACATCCTGCACAGAGGCTCCACATTTTAACATGTTTTTGTATTCAGTCAATACTCTAATTCGGAGTTACTCATGATAACTTTAAAAGTGGAGTAAGTCTACTTTGCTATTTTAGCGGTGGTAGAAGCAGGTGGAGCGACTTTAATAATTACTTAACTATAAGTCAGACTCCACAATGATCACGTATGAGAAGAAATACATAACTTAAAATGTAGCCGCTTCATTGCAGCAGCAGTGTGAAATATGCATATATATACATTCATACCTGCAGGGGTGGAAGTATTAAGATCATTAAGTACCAATGCAACAATGTGATGTTAGATTTTTGTAAAATCCTTCTGAATCAAAGTACAGAAGTCTAATCAGCAACTTGAAGTATCAAACGTTAAAGTGCTTGTTTTGCAGAAAAGTGGCTCCGGTGACTGATACATTGCTTTATATGACATTATTTATTGTTCCACAACTTATAAACATCTAAAACATTAAAACAGGATCATTTCATCTTTAACACTGTTTTGTATTTTATAAGACCATCTGTATGTTTTTAATGTAAAGGTTTATTACTATAGCTGTCAAATAAATCCAGTGGAGTAAAAAGTACATTTCCCTCAGAGATAAAGTGGAGAGGTTTAAGTACCCTGAAATGGAAATACTCAAATAAACTTCATCATCAATAGTACGTGAAATATATAGAAATATTATCAATGGATATTACCACTGTATGCAAGTCTCCATGCAGATCATTTAAAGGTCTGTTTTTGTCCCATATAACCATTAAATAAACCATGTTGTGGGTCCACAGAGATCATATCACACACCGACCTGTTAATGTGACAGTCAGACAGCGTTGGCTGCAACCCCACAAACCTGACCAACATTTCTCAGTAGAGGGGGAGGGGGGGGGGGGGGGGGGAGTAGTTGAAGTCTGCTGGAAATTTTATTTTAGACCAGAATTGTTATTGAAAATGTTGTGGCAAAATGACCCGGTGGACATCTCTCATTGGTAGTGACTGGTTCAATACTCTGCAGCTGTAATGGTCTGTCTGTGGAGCCAAGATAGCAGAAAGCTTAATTAAAGGTGTTTCTCTCCAGCAGCTGCAGGGAGCACATTAAACACGGGTTAGCTTTAACATGAAAGGGAAGCTGAAACCATTTTAACAGCATTATACTGAATGTATACAACACCATCTTGAATTTGGTCTATTTGAATTAATCTTTGGGATTGTGATCAAATGTGTTGTTGCAGGGACGAATGCATGATTTCAAAAAGCAATAGAAGACCCATTGAAAACAGTAGTTATCTTGACTAACTCCAGTTCTGTGAATACGTGCATAGCCCTCTAATGGCTTCACTATTGATCACTTATTCTCAGGAAATAAAGTAATTCAGGCGGATGCATGCTTCTACAAGTGATGTTGCTGCAAAGTTTATTATTTGACTACATTTTTTAGGTATTTGAACTAAATTAAATGGAATTTTAGGGACTATTAGGGATGATTTCTGCTGTAGAAAATAGACCCGGACAAATGAAATCAAACAATTTGCATTGGCAGAAACCACTAGGAAAACTGCAAAAACACATTTAAACCGACCCTTTAATTGGAGTGAGAGCAGCGAGGTTGTGATGTTTTTGAGGAAAGTTCACTTTCAGTGTGTGGATGTGCTTCAATACGCACAATTATGTCCCCACTGTGAGTCGTGTCGAGTAGTTTGGACTTTAAATTAAACGTCTGATTTGATGAAGCTGGATTCTTTCTGTGACAGCTGCTTTATTCCATATGTGTGTGGCGTTTGCCATTTTGGAGAGCTCTGTGTGTGTGTGTGTGCCTGTGCCAGCTGAAGCCAGGCATACTGTGGCTTTTTGCACTGTAATGTTGTCACGCCTGATGTCCAGTCATCGTCCTGTGTGGAGCCTACTTACTTGACCTTCGCGGTGTTTCGAATTAACGCAGGTTTTGCCCTTGAGTGCTCCCCGTAATGTTTGGATGTCTCGGAGTCTGACGGACCACATTAGGCCTCCATGTCGTCTCGCCTTCCTTTAAAGCTGTCATGTTGAGAGACGTGAGTTATGGTTTAGTGAGGGCTGCTGTGAAGGCATATGCAGGATAGAGGTTGAGGTTAGTTAACCATGTACAGGTATTCCATGACACAGTTGCTGTTAAACAATGTGTGTGATATAATGCAACCTTACTGGGCTCAGGCTTAAATACAAAGTTACAGGAGACGGTTAGCTCAGCTTAGCATGAAGACTTGAAGCGGGGGAAGCATAAGCTAGTCTGGCTGTGTCCAAAAGTAAACAAAATCTGCCCACCAGCACATTTAAAGCTTTTAAACCTTTTGACGAAACCAACCTACCTATTTGCCTCTAGCTGCTTCAAATGGTCATGCTAATCTAATCTAACTATATCCCGGGGATGCCAACTTTAGGTACCTGGCTGGAGTGAGATTTTGATGGCAAGGCCCATGGGCTTAATCATGCATACACACACTTTCACACATCACACTCACAATTACACAGTATCAGACACAGTAACCTTAAAGAGGGCACGCAGGTTCAGTCACTAATGAAAGTCAAAGACGGGTTGTTTCCAATGTCACAACCACACCGTGTTATTCCAAGTTCACAGTAGCTAGAACCAGAAATAAACAAAAAGAGACACAAGAACACGAGATTCACAACATACTCCAGACACGTGTGGATACATGAACACACTCAGCCACGTGTGATCTCTCACTCTCAACGCCTTCTGCACACAGCAGCTGTCAACATGGAGGTAAGCATCGCCCACGTGTCGCAGACCAAACAGAGTACTCTAAGAGCCTACACTCGTAGAATCGGGGTTACAGTACGTAACCACCGCTCACCTGTTCATCTCTGTGGCCGTCGCGGTGTTTTGGCAGCGTGAGACAACACTGGATGGCACGGCTGTAGCCTTATACAGATATGAATCGATATTCTCATCTAACGAAAACTAACTGAAGTATTGTCAAAAAGGTGGACTCTTCCTCTGACGTCTTTTCCTGCCCCAGCTTTCCTTCCTGTAATCGAGTCAGCTCAGTCCTTTTTATTGACAAGACAGGAAACTAGCACGGGAGCTTAGGAAGCAGCAAGCACCTCAATCCCCGTCTGTTCTCACAAAGCTGGCTTCACGGCAGGATAGATTTACTTTACTTTGCTGATCAATGAGAGTTTCACACTTCTCACCATGAAATATTAAAAATTGCTGTATTATTTTTATTTTATTACTTTTTAGTGATAAAAATGTATTCCCGCCAGTAAATGCAGGATCAAAAACATTGCTGCTTGTTTCAGTTCCAACATTTCCCAACATCTTAGATTTAAAGGTTTATATAAAAAGCCACAGAGATAATTCCTCCTTAATAAAAGAGTGCTGGATAAAGCCTTCCCAACACAGAAATGAAAAGGTGCTTGGAATATGATTTGTTGTGCTCTATACACATTGACACATGGTATCTTATCTGCAGTCCGATCCAAATAATGCTATTTTTTTCCCACCTTGAAGTAGCCTACATTTACCCAATATCACACAATACATGCCATTATAAAATCAATGTCTTTTCAGATCAGGAAGCCCATCAATCCTACTTTTCAAGGCCGAGTGAGACGGCTGCAGGACAATCAACTGCATGACCGAAAGGCAAGGCAGGTTAGCTGCCGCAATGTTGGGGAAGAAAAAGTCTGAAAACTTTTACCCATAAAAATGATATGAGCTTTAATATGGTGTCTTCACATACCAGAATGAATTTGACATTCCTCACCTGTCCACCAGGTGCCCTCGGTGGGCTCTCCTGTGCATCACACCTGTAGCTCAGATGTCAGCTCTGATCTGCTGCCTGGCTTCAATTAGTGTCTGTTTTTATATAAGAGGGCTGTGTTTGGAAGCTGTTTGCCAGTCGATGTGGTTTTCCTTGTGCTTAGTGGTCCATCCAGGCCTGACTGACCTCTGTGATCATTTTTACTGGCTGTTAATGACGTTCTGCTTGCCTGCCAGTGCTTTGTTTGTTAGCTTCATCTCAACCTGCCTGCCAGTTTCCTGTCTGTACGCCTGCACGTTGATTTAGGTACCTGCATGTAATCCTACCTGCTTGTACAGTTTTGTCTCTGCTGCTCCAGATCCTGAATCTGAGGACAGCTGGGAAACAATTTAGATATATGTATTTTTATATGTATTTAATTTTCCAGAGGCTAAACATTTTTAAGTCCTTGAGCTCTTGATGTGTACCATGTCACATGTGCATTTCAGTAATACTGTAGCAGCTCATTTATTCAGTCAGTGAATCTTGCTCTGCCTGCTCTTTGGTCTGGTCAGTAAAATCTTGCTGCTTGTTCTCCACTGAAATATGACGCTTCACGTGCAACCTTGCTGTGACATTGATGTGCTGAGGAAGCTGCCAGTAGTTGTATTTATTTTAAGCCCCTTGGGTTTTGTGTGACCTGCATGGATGTGTAGTTTATCATCTGTTTCTGTCTTTGTGTTCCAAAACTGAGCCTTTGTATTTATTTATGTGCACGTAAACTAAATTCATAACCTGTGATCCGAGATTAAAGGGCCACTCAGTTAGGAAGATTGCATTATTTTCACAGTTAGCTTATCTAATTGGATGACTTATTGGAAGTTTAGGTTTGAATCTGCTATTTACATCAGAGGGGTGGAGACAGGAGGAAAGATCTTTGGGGTGTCAATGGTAATACACACACACACACACTAGCAGGGGTATATTTAGCAGACGCTGCTGTGATCCACAGAGGACTGTGTCCAGCTGTAAGGGTAAAAAATAGTTTATGTAGTCACACAACAACCAGCTCAGTGACGACCGACTGAAGTGGAAACCTGAGCCTTGCACCGTAACGTCACGGATAAGTGGATGCTGTGAAGACTAGCAGGGGTTAAAGGCTTCGTGCAGGATCAAAACTACATTTACTAACTCGTATGATAGTTGGGGCATGACGAGAGACAGGGAAGCGATGGGAGCTGGTAGCTGAAGAATGTCCAGGCAAACGGATCACAGCAGCGTGCTGTGGCCAGTCGTTTGACTTCAGGCAACAGAAGTCCTTCCCTGAAGAGATCCACTGAATGAAGGACTGAGTGACACGAAGCTCTTCGCTGCATAAATAGCTGAGGAAGAAATTCTGCTTGAGCAACGTCTGAAATTCTAATTGGGCCCCCTGTTTGGTTATTACCTTTACACACAGTACAATCTGCATGCCACATGCAGACTTCCAACTCCCTCGACGCACAAACTATAGCACCATGAGGTAGAAGGTTTTCCATCGTTTGACTGGCGCTCTTCCAATTTTAATCTGCAATAACTTAATTGTGTCCGACTGGAGAATAATAAGACTGCAAGAATGCATTCAACTCCTAATATTCATATAACAGTAGTGGATGAAAACACAAATTCATTTGTGTTAGGCTGGTGCAGATAATAAAATGGCTGCTGAATGTTCTTTTATGGGTAAACAAAATAGAATATTTTCTTGTAATGGGAATACTTGTCTCTATAGCTGTTGTTTGGTTCAAAAAATAGCTGTAACTACATATGAAAGTATTTCTTCTACTTCTAATATGTAATTTGCATGATTGAACAGTGTGAGATGATTCGTTCTCTGCTGTTCTCATCTCCCTCCTGCTAATAGCCTTCTAACAATCAGAGGACCATTTGCTTCCTTTTGACTGGAAGCTGAGTTCATTTGCATTTCTTAGCTTTCTTTCCATCCATATCTCCATGAAACTATTTGGAGCCCACGCTATTCTCCTCTACCACCAACCCTCTGTCAGGGAAAGTTATTAGTGGTGCAGTTTGACAGTTGAGTCACAGGCAAGGTTGCCAAGGTTGTCACACCCACATTACCTACTCAGCAGGAGAGCGACCGAGCGCATGGACCTCCCGCGGTTACTAAAAGAACAGGCCTATGGGAATAGAGCAGAGATAAGCAGGACGGTGAGTGGGATTTATTTGTTGTTCAAATCAGCCACATCACTCAGTCCAGAACCTTCAAACACTGTCCAGAGAGTCAGGGGACCAGCGGCAGGCTTCGACCAGGTTTCTCCTTTCAACTCTCCAGAGCTCGGTGTGAGATCAGCTGGTGGCTGATGGAAGAGCTTTAGAGAGCCATGGGAGTGAGTTGGGCCACATTTAGCACAAATTACCACCCTTTATGTTTTTAAGGGGGCTTGCACATGAAAGAGCTTTACTGTAAAATCTTAGATCATAAGTAATTGTACAAATAATGAAAATGAGGACTCGGCTGAAAATGGCTTTAAATAAACCAAAGAAGAACAATAAGGATTAAGAACTTATAAACTATTCAATCATAGCCAAAGAAATAAAAAGCAGTTACTTCACAGTCATGATTTTCTGGTGTTAAAAAATATGCAGAGGAAACATACTGAAGAGTACTTGTATGGTGAGGAGGAAAAAGGTTAAATGGTTACATTTAGATCTCAACATTGGTCAAAAACTGCCTTTTCTATTATTGTCAGTCTACTCAACATATGAGTCAGTTATTAATTGTGGAGGAGGCTTTGGGATTCTTTTGGGATTTTTCCTTCAGTGACAGCTCTTCATCTCCTCTTGCCTGCTGCTGAGTCTTTAGACAGAGGAAATGTGAAATAGTGACTCAGAGGTGGACAATGTCTCTAATAGCTTTCCGTTTTTGAAGTGTGATTGCTTGAAGATCCCAGCTCGG
Source organism: Nannoperca obscura (assembly GCA_036024295.1). Taxonomy (NCBI): domain Eukaryota; kingdom Metazoa; phylum Chordata; class Actinopteri; order Centrarchiformes; family Percichthyidae; genus Nannoperca; species Nannoperca obscura. The sequence goes on from JAVQJL010036441.1 coordinate 45,389, forward strand.
TTTAGTGTCTGTGTGGGTGCTTGGTGAGTGGCAGTTAGTGTGGCGGAGGCTGTACAGGTTTGCGGTAAAGACACTGCTTTTGTGTTGAGTCAAAGACAGACAGCAGTTTAAGCTTCCAGTGCACTGCATTGCTCTTTTGTTGTTATTAAAATAGATACTGTGATGTCAGCAAGCTAACATACAGGAAATGATACAGTTTGATGTGAATCAAACTGCAAAAACACTAAAAATGAAACTATCAGAATGAGATATCACAGTGTTTTTCCTCAGTTTTCCAGCGTAAACGGGCTGCTTACGGAAAACCTGCTTGGAATCAGCAGTGTGGTTTTGGGGCTATGCGATAGGTCACTTTTTCTTGTTGGTAAATTGATGGTATAATGATTAAATTTTAATGAGAATGTCTCACAATCTGTACAAACCATTTACCTTTAGGGGGTAAAAAATCATAGATTTATAGGGATTGCTTCACATGTGACTGAATGAAAAGTTAACTGACAGGCAATTAGAAAAACATGAGGCAGTGTGAGGGGACTTCCTCTTATAATTAGCTTTTTAAGAAAACATGAGGCCACGATGACAAACTGGAATGTCTTAAATAAAGTCTAGTCCTTTATCTTTTAGATGCACCGTTGACACTTGTCCACTAAATTTGTAAAATAAAAATAATGGAATCAAAACCACGCCTGAGGTATGCTCTTTTGGTGTCATTTTTCAAAACTGCATGTGGTGGTTATGTGGTTTCAAATCAGCCCGCAACAGCATAGCAGCAACCAGTCACTCACTGATTACTGGCCCTTCACTGATGGCAGACCCCAATCGATTTGTGGGACATAAGACAGATGAAATAAGGGAGAGGTGTTCCCACAGAGAGCCAGAGAGCCGTGGACAGATAGACGAGATTACAGGGAGGCTTCAGAAGGAGGTATACAGCTTGGCATTTGTTTGACATGGATGATGGTGACGATGATGGTGATGATGAAGATAAGACGGAGACTGTGAGGGGCGGGAGAGAGAGGCAGTCATTATTCATTATCCAAGGAGGCAGATACATATGAGCCAATTTTAAATGTAATGAACTACAAGAAATACATGAATGTGGGAGGAATCGTAGGCAGGTTGGGGCAGGAAGAGGAGATGGGGTTAGAGCGAAGGGACAAGCAGCACACACACTGATGTTGGTGTTGTATTATGTGTGCAGACTCCACCGCCAGAAGCTCTTCTTCTGCATCTATTCCACTGTGAGCTCCTGAAAAGAGAATTTTCTTTCACTCCCAGAGATCTGAACTCTTCTGGAATATATTGTTAGAATAAAACAGACGAGCCGAGGCAGCGAACCTGTAGCTGGAGGTCCCGTCTCGTTCCACTCGGCCTCCTCGTTGTTCCATTTCTTTTCTTTGACCGGCAGCACCTCCTCCACCTCTCTCTTTTCTTTTCCCCCACCGCTGCGCTCTCCTCTCCCGACTCTCACAGAGGTCAGACAGCTCCTTTCTGGACCTGATCACTGTCTGAGAGCTCTCTTCTCTCTCTGTGAGCTCTTTTCTGGAAGCTGGTTGCTTTCTGAGTTTTTCCTCAAGTGCCTCTCGTGTCAGTTTGCCCCGTGTCAGGTGTCAACGTGAGTGCGAGAGCGAACTCGTCTTTTGGCATTGGCCCTGATGATCAGCTTATGTTTTTTAGTGAGGAAAAAGAGCTGGTTGTCCTTTTTCTGACACCTCTCTTCCATGTTCCTCGTCCCACTGGACTCTTCCTCTCTTCAACAGAGGCTCTCATCCTCTCAGTTTCCTCTCTTTGAATGTCGGAGCTCTGCTCTGCGATGATCTGCTCATATTTCTTTTTTATTTCCTCCTCTGCCTTCTTGCACTCTTTACTGAGCTCCTTGTAAAAAGAACAATGTATGCTCTATGAAATTGCTACCGACAGCTTCATTTAAGCCAGAACAAACCCTCTTGAAACAAACATGAGGTTTCCCTTTAAAGGAAATGTGTTTCAGTACAAAGGTGTTCATTCTGTTTTGGGAGTCAAACATATCAGATGCAATTGTAATGGTTTATAAAAAATAAAGTAAGGTTAGATTAGATCAAAAGAGAGCAGCCTGGCATTGTTTCTGGGTGAGAAGGGAATAGTACCAGCTTCAGTTATTTAATTACAACACCTTGAGGGGCTGATAATTACTGATAATAAATTGAACTATTCAAAAATGAGTACAGAACATGGAAAGGTTTCAAAGCAAGCCTGCCTTCTCTCACCAACAGCTATGAATTAATAAAAGTACTCTCATCTGATGCCATCCTCCATAAGAATCTGCCAAAGACAAGAGATCCAAAGGAAATACCACCACCAAGCCTGTGGCCGGCTTTAAGCGTTTTTAAGGTGGTGAGCCAAAAGGAAAAAGTGAAGTCCTGCTGGGTTATTAATGAGACGCTGTACCCCCATCAGACAGAGCCTTCTGCTTGCAATTCAAGACGACAGGTCATAAAGGCAAACATAAATCAGGAAGCTATAGCCCTCTCCTCACTGTGCGTTTACTCCCAACTTCCTTTCCTTTGAGCTCCAAGGATGAGAGAGATGGGAAGTGGAGGTGGCGGCCGGGTCTGCACACAGCCCACAGCTTTGGAGTTCGAAACTCCATTGTGTTTAATGTGTGAGATGAAGTTTGGAAGTTATGTGAAAGGCCACATCATATTCAGCAGCATACACAGTTTGAAATCTAGATGGGACATAGTGTTTGCAGTTTGACCAAATATATATTGTATTGATTTTCTCCTTGATTTCAGCAGCTTTTTGTACGAGGAAAGCAACATTGACAAGCAACGTATGAACAACCAAACAAGATAATATGTACCAGACTGTCACATATGAGATTGGATTACATCTTTTTTTATTTACTACAAACCAAAAATTTGAATATAAAAGTACCAGACATAAATATGGAGACCTCAAGCTGCATAATCAGGATTTATAAATATGACACATAAATTTGTAAAGAAATGCTTTCAAAAGGCTCAGAGTGTTGTATTTGTGGTCATGAAGTGTGGATGATGCTTGCAGTATTCCTGACCCATGTCTTTAAAATTAATTTGACCTCTTTAATAAAAACAAACACCTCATACTTAAGGAAACAGGTCATACATCCACAGCAAACATTCACTTCTGAACAGATTTCCCTCCATCTAAACAAAAACTATTGATCGAAACACTGCCAGCTGACCTAGTGAACTGCATTGAAAGGAGAACTTTACTGTCGTCCACCACTTTGGTACAGTCCAAATATCTCAACAACTATTGGATTGATTGAAATTTTGTTCTGATATTCTCGGTCCCCAGAGGATGAATCCTGTCTTTAGCATTCAGCTTTGGAAAGTTCTACTTGTGGCTAACCCGTCCAATTAACACCCTTAATTGGAAAGCCTCTTCCAGTCTGCTCTCCTGTCGCTCTTTCACTGACCCACAGCTCTCAAGGACAACAACTACTTCATTGGAGAGGAGTGGCCAAGTCCTTGGGGGTGAACATTAGTAACTTTTCCAACAGAATCCCAGTCTCATGGGAAGTAATTCAATTTTTTGTCAGTTTCAAGGAAGCAAAGGCCCAGTCACCATTTGTCAGTTTCTGTCCCAGATGCCACAAAATACCAGTGTGTTACAAACGGGCTAAAGACGTTCTTCAAAGACAACAAGAATGTGTTGTTTTTTGCAGTGAGCCAATTTTAGGTGATAAATACTTTTTTCCAACAAGACCAAAGCGTGATGAACAGTACGCTGTGTAGCTGGTCAGAAATGATGACACAGCCAATGGTGTCAATGAAAGAGTTTGCTTCTATAAATACAGACCAAACTCAAGCTTGGTACAGCATCAACAACACCATCAACAACACCATCACACATTTAAATAAATGCAGCATTCCCATAAAACTAGCTTGCAATGATGGGAGCTGTACAGAGTTTGTTACCCACCAAAAAATGTTGAGCCATTTCTTTGCCTACCCTCAGCCAGGATTAGATGTTAATTAAACGTGCTGTGACTCGTCAAAAACAAGATGCTATCCAATCCCGCCCTCTGTGGATTAGCATCCATCTAATCAGCCGCACCGTTTTTTATCCAGTCATTTATACAGAACCACATCCTGAGTAATGACCTGTCTAATGGCTACCTTTGGGTCAGGAGGCTGGCCAACATGTGATTATTGTGCTTGTTAATTCTCTGGGTGACAGGCGAGGAAGCTCTCATTAGGAATCCAGCCTCAGGATCCCAATGTGTTTGACAGTGATTAGACACATTAAATCATATCAGATCCTTTTGCAGAATGAGAGACGGAGACACGTGCATACTTATACGTGCCTGGATGCAGCTAAACGTGAACACAGGACCAGGATTCTGGAAATATAGGAGACCTCTGTGTTCAAAATCAGTGTCTTGCAAAGTGTTAATTATAGCAATTTAGCATTAACAACTAAATGTATCGTTATGGGAATATTGATCATAAGGGAATAAACATTCAAGCGAATCAAGCTACAATAAAGTACTAATAGTGATCCTAAAATTTGCAGAAGAACCTGAGAGACCCAGTCTGAGCTCACTGACTTAAATGGCTTAAATGTAAGTGCGGTTTGTGCATTTATCTGCTTTTGGCCATCCATGCATCAGCAACACCACTTCCTCATGAGTCCTGGGAGAGTCTACTGCTACAAAGAAAGTGTTGTGACTCATGGGCTCGGGACTTATTAATTAACCCAAATAAATGAGATCAGAAGCCGCGAGTGTAATTGGAGAGGAAGTTCTGTACAAATTCTGTTTTCACATTAAGCCACTTGAATAAAAAGAACTGATGGGTTCTGTCAGGTAAGTAGGTCCCCTCTGCATGATAAAAGTCCTGCGGGAACTCAGTGGGTGGACCTTTCATGAAGATCAGCCCCTGCAGTGTCATTACGGATGTAAATTCGCAGGTGACATTGAGCTTTTGGCCGAGCAGAGGAAATGTGCTGCTGCTGTGGTGTGATCTGATCTGCTGGCAAATTCATCAAGCCCAGAGCCGTCCAGCGAACGTCAGGTTTAAAATTTGTAGGTGGAGGTCAAGCATATGGTTACACATAAAGAAATATGTATCTGAAGTGTAACTGCAAAGTATCAGATGCTCTTAATCTTTGCGTGCGTGAACGTGTGATTCAAGCTGTCAGGTTTGTTCCTCTGGCGGGTCGAACAGCGAGTGATTAGGTTTCCTGCTGCTGCCAAAAGAAAACATGCAAACTCAAATGTTCCCCCAGGAATCCTGAGCCGCACAGGTGCTAAAACATTCACACTTGCTCACTGCACAGCAATCACGTACGGCCTGCAGGTCTGTACACATCATGCTCTGGCTTTAGCTTTTGGCTGTTTCTTCTTGTGTTTACTAAATGCTCACCTGTTTTTTATAACCGAACCTCCTTTGAAGAATTTTCATTTCCCAGAAAAAATGGGGATTCAGGGATTTCTTAAAAAAACTGGAAAAAGAAAAGATGCAAAGATGGCAAAGGAGAGACAGCCCTTATTTCTGAAAACCAGGAATTACATTTAGGTGGTTTCACCATCTAAACTTTGCCAGAGGAAGTAATATTTTATTTTATATTTATTCCAATGTGAAGTTGATGAGATAATCAGTCCATTCAGGCATGCGCATAATCCCTTAAACAGAGATCAGTAAATCTCTATGTAATGTGTGTGACAATGTGATAAAACACAACAGATGACAGGACCGAGGCTGCTTTTCCTCCCATAAATCTGTCTTCTGCGTTTCGCTATGAAAACCCCCACTGACCCACCGTAGCGGCAGCTTTCAGTGGCGAGGAAGGCACGTTTCGCTGGTGCTGCTTCGTAGCAACAAATTATCCAGCGCACTCATTGGACAGGACTGAAGGCAGGTGTGTGATTTAAGGCTGTTCTGATTTACAGGTAAGAGAAGCAGGGTTCACGTCCTGTTTACAACCCAACACAGAGAAAAACACAGGGACCTAAAGTGTTATATTAAATAAATAAATAAATAAGATGTACGTATGCCACCGAGTGTCACAGAAATATTTACTACTTAAACTCTTTTAGCTCAAGTAGCTGTTAAGTGCTTGACCACTCATGGCTGACACTGATGACCTGCCATGATTTCTCTTCAACCGCTGTGGCATGTGGCATTTCACACACAATGCACTATAACAATGATAAACTGTGCTGGGTCCTGTTTTTATATGCCTGCTGTTCTATTTAACAGCTTCTTGTTAACAAAGTCCCCTTTAAATTCAAAAACGTGGAAGAAAAATTGTTTTCTTTCTTGACTTGTCCTAAAAAGTGCATGTTAGGACATTTACACTTCAGTGCTGACACTCCAACCATTGTCCTGGTAATAAGTGTCTTTTTTATAAGTTAGAGGTATTAGATGTGGTCAACGAGTGACAACTACAGATCAGGAATTAACAAGCTCTGCACTCAGCCAAAAGACACCTTTCAGTTCAAAGAAGGTGTTAATCTTTAATTGGATTTCCAGAGATTTCCAGATAGACTGGATACTGGACTCCAAAATGGAGCTCATTCATTAAATGAAAAGAGTTTGCCAAAACAGAGGGATGAACGTGCAGGTGAGTAGGTTATCTAGGGAGATAACATGAACCTCAGGCACATGAGAAAATAATTAGAGCCGAGCACAAAAAGATTCAAAAACACCTTTTAAATAAAGAGCGTGCCACCACAAAGTCTGAAGCACTGATCTGGAGAGTGGGTGGAAAACCAGGGTAGAAATATTGCAGAATGATGAGTTGATGAATGAAAGGTGTGCTGACTGATTGTAGACTTGACGCTTGGAGATGTGTAGGTGACAACCTGTTTAGTTGCTCAATTATTGAGTAGATTGGATGTTTTACACAAAGACTCCAAATGCTTCTTTTTTTTTGTCTAAATTCTCTGAAGTTTTGAAAAAAGCAGTAAAGTGTTTATGTGTGTGCCTGTAAGACTAAAGTGTTACTGACACAAATGGTGTTAAATGTCTATTTGCCATAAATTGAGAAACCTGAACAACTGTTTGTCTCATGTTCCTCTCTGCCATCTGCCGAGTGTAGACCTTTAATGTATAGCAGGCAGATCGTGTCACTGCACAAGGGTGATAATTTATTCTAAGAGATTTGTTCCCTCCCCCCCCCCCCCCTTTGTTTTGTCTGGCGGACATCTATATCGTATAATGAAGTGTGTTGTGTTTGGAGTATCTGTGTTCACAAGGCCACGATAGAGAAGCTTTCCCTTGTTGTCATCAATCTGCACTTGTTACCAAGGCAACCACATCCAAACAGGAGCGCCAGCAGGAAATAAATTAATTCATAGACTCTGACAGAATGGTTTAGCCGTTCGGTTGCTGTCGGAGGAATTTCAGAAATTATGGATTTTTTTCCAACCTTTATTTAACCAGCAACTTTGTGTTAATGCTTCAGCAACTAGTCACTGACTCTTTCTTTGATCATTTCTTATTATAATTATCTGTTGATTTGTCGGGGCGACCGCTGTCACATTGCACATGCTCATTTTATGCCATTGTTATTGTAATTTTTTTATTATAGCTGCTTTAAAGGACAACACACTATAATCAACATGTCTGTAAATGTGTTAGCGTTAGCCAGCCGGAAAATTTTCAGCTGCAGACCTTTGACAACATGTTATGAAAACCAGTAAAGTGACTAAATACAGTCATAAAATCCATTTGCTTCTGTTCTTTCTTTAAAAGTTCAAAGTGTGTTTTTTCCTCCTAAGTCTGGCCAACCTGGGATTTTGTTTAAAACCTGTCTGATCCTCTGACTGCTCGTGTTTCTTGCCCTTTTGCCTTTGTTTTTGCTATGTTCCCACATCTCAGTTATTAACTTGTTGGGTAAAATGTTCCTCCGTTAAAGATGTTTTCGTTCTTGGCCTTTTCCGTGCAATTTGCACAGCACAAACAGTGCTAGCAGCTGATTGCCGTCCATGTTATTATCTTGTCTGTCATAGAATGAATTGCTCTGTGTCTCAAAACGTTCTCCAGCTACATGAAAACAAATCATTCTTTTTGGTCTGCCAAAGTCTGTCCCAGTTTTATATAAACATCCTGTTTCCCCGTCTACCAATATCAAACCTGCAGCCAGAAACCTGTGTGTAATATGTGACAGTGACCTTGCAGATAAAAAAACAAGTTACAAAAGTTGTTGACTCATGTTTTTCTCAACTAAGGAACATCTAAAAAAATCTGCTCATTCATGCTTTTGGATCATTCTGATTAGAGTATTGTCATTCATTGAATTCAGGGTCAAGTCAAAAGGGTATTACACACCTTCAGCTGCTACAAAACACAGCTGCTCTGCTTTGAACAAAAAGATCAAGTCAGCCTCTTTTCACTGGTTACAGTTAGTTTTACTTATTACCGTTAAAGCACTTTGTGGTTCAGCTCCCAGTTAAATTAATGAATTGCTGCTCTGCTTGATGGTCTGAGTCATTTACTCTGTTTGTTTTTATAATTATTATTGTTATAATCTTATATTTTTATTGGGTATTTCATTTGATTATTTTAATTGTCTGATTTTATTTGCTTCATTAAAGTCCTGAAAGGTTTTACTCCTGGTCCACCCACGTTGTAACTTTGTTTTTTATAATGAAATAAGTACTTGCCACGTGTTGATAGTGTTTTTACTCATAAGGTTTATACACCTTTATGTGCAGTTTGTCCAGTCTTTGTAGGTTTAGTCTTCAGGTTTAAAGATAGTCCAACATGAATGTAGTAGACTTTAAAATCACACTTTCAGCAAACAGTTCAGCGGAGAGGGCTTGTAAATTATTTCCCCAACCATTGTTTGGATTGTGTACCTGCAAGATTACCTTTATGTGCCTGCATTCAAATAAAAGTGATTTACTGTTACATATGTGAGGGGAGAGATTATAGGCCTGGGTTACATGTATTCGGGACACTGTGTCTGATTCCTGATTTAAAGCAGCTCATTAGGACTGTAGCTGAATATTGTCTCGTCTCCACTGGGAATCGGAAGTCAATACCACAAGTATAAAATGGAGCCATATGCAAAAAAATGTATTGCATTTCTTCACTGTCAGATTTATAATGAAAACATAACCTTCAGTGGGTACGGAGGTGTTGAACCGGGCAAACAACTGGCAGATATTTTAGTCCAATTGAATTCCAGTTGTTTTTTACTATTTTCTGCTTTAGTGGCTTGGACAGCATGCGTCACCCTGCTGATCAGCAGTGGACCCTCGGGACGCCAGTTAAGAGACTGCACTCAGCAGAGAGAGAGAGAGATAGAGAGAGAGAGAGCACTCAGCACTTTGTGCTATACAGTTGAGTACACTCTGCATGATGCAAATGTAACTGTTCAGTTTTGGTTTTGCTAATGCGTCATAACCAAAAGACAGACACTAGAGCTGGGCAGGCTTATTTAAGGCTTATTTATGGATTCACTCTGAAGGGGTCACAGATTGATATGTTGTGCATTAGTAGTATGTTAAATTAATAAAGAGTACACTTCTAAATATGTACTAAGTGCTACATATTTGTTTATCATTCCTCTTCAGCTCATACTACTAAGGTAGGCGCTTATTGGCGCAAAACCAGTAGCTTGTTATTGCTATAATGCTACATGGAAATTAGCCCTACTTTTTTGTGTCCTCTAAAGAAGAGCTATGGAGTTTTTCCTCTGAATGACAAAAAACACAGAACAGAATAATAGAATCATCCATATCAATCATCCATATTTCACATTACACTGCCACCGTACATGCTAGCTAGGTAGCAAATGTTCATGTTGACTTCCTTCTTGCTTTCACAACTTTCAAGTCTCAAACTAACTGGGATGAAAAAATATTGACCTCAAAGTCAAAGATGAAAAGACTTCTAACACGTTTAAAATGACCCTGTTTGAAATGAGTTTGAGATTTGCTTCTGACATTGGAGTTTGTCGAGGTGCACAGACAACTTTATTAACTTTATTCCTTTTTGTTGGTGTCAAGTGACAATGTAAAGCAGCAATGACATGAAAGCACTTGACACAAATAACTTAATGATGGTTTCACAATTAGTTTATTTCATATGGCAGAAGAATTAATGGCCGCAAATGATTTCTCCTGAAGGAAAAGAAACCCAATATGACAGCAAGAACATAACCAGCTGCATTCCTAATGTGCTTATTATTTTGTACGATAATTCAGAGTGAATGCTTTGTCAGTGGTTGCCTCACTCCATCCTTACTTCTCGTCACATCTTCACATTTTCTATTGTGTTTAATACTCTCGTTCACTCCAAGATGTGCGATTGTGTTTTTCTCTGCTAATCTGTGACTTTTCTTTCCTTCCCTCCAGTCAGAGCTCAGCACATCTCAGCGGGATATGTGATAATGAAGAATGCTTCATAGAAAGCTTTTCTGTCGCTCAATTGAGCATGTTGAGCAGGTTTCTTCAGATATCGCCTCAGTGGTACAATGTAAAGTAAGAATTATGATTTACCCAATTAATTACAGAGATGAATATCTATCTACCAAGGACACAGAGACACTGAGTCAGAGAGGTCAGTTTTTTTAATAAGAATGAACATAATTTACATCACTCATTGTCTTCAGTTGAGAATAACAGAATAACAACATCAGTCTTGCAGTGCAGCTCCAGGAGTAAGTTACCCACTGGGAGAATGCAATTCAAGATAAATACACCAGCCAAGGGCAGACAAACCCCTCATGACTGGGCCGTGTGTGTGATCCCTTATTTTATCATAACACAACCTAATTAAGCAGGTGGAAATTTACGGAGCGTACTAAATAATGGTCACCTAGAAGTAAAACCACAACCAAGATGAAGTGGCTACATTAACATGCATGGAGAAGTCGTGCTTACATCTTTTTTGGCTTCATGGGATTGGATTGACAAGAGGTGGGCTTTAAATTAACCACAGATGACAGCATAGTGATGTATTTATAGTGCCAAACTCACTGAGAATCAACAACCAACTCTGCAGCTCTGTGCAACTTTTAGCTCAATGTTTAGGGTTTCATAGTATAGTTGAGTCTCACCAGTCATCCCAAGGTGTTCAGACAGAAAATGAAGCAATTCTTTGCCTTGTGTGAATCATTTGTGTTTATTTGCTCCAAAGAGTTAATGTGCTGACTGTACAGACGTTAACTTTAAGCTAGTTATGAATAAACGCACCAGCACACTGTGGGAGTTTGTCTCTGTGGTTGATGCCACAACTCACCAGTAACTCCAGTTCTTTCTTTTACTCCCTCCAGTGTCTCTCTTTTCCCTCTCAACTCCACATATTTATGAAGCAGCATGTTCACGTGTGAATCTTTTGCTAAATCTGAAACACCTGAAACCTTTTTCTGGTTTCTGGTGAAGAAACTTGAACATCTAGCAGCGATAGACTTAATATCTGGCTATGGAAAAATGCAGCAAGAGTATATTGGACTAATGGGATCCAGAAACAACTCCAGTGGGGTGAATGTGTTACTCTGTAAGTTTAGTTTTTTTCTTTTATCCTTCAGAATGTTGAAGATAGTCACCTAGAAACTTTTTAAAGATTTTATATATTTATTTATGTATTTTTGTTGATAATGAAGAGACAGATGGGGGACAATGCAAGACATGAGAGACATGCACCAAAGGTCCCAACCTGGTGGGACACTGTGGTTATGTGGCATGAACCTTTACTTATCTTATCTTACTGACTTATGATGTCATAAACACACCCGGGAGGTTTGGTGAAAATATAATTGAGCAAGTTCTGTAAGTGAACAACTGCAGGTGCTGATTTTGGTCCAGTTGTTAAGGTACTCCTTCTCATATTCTACATTTTTCTGCTACATTGAACTCAGTCATATGTGTTAATTAAAGGGTTATTCCAGCGAGTTTAGTATTGTACTTTCATAAAGTTGAGGGACTCACAAAAGTAGGGTTAAAAAAATGAAACATCAAAGCAGCAGGGCTCAGATACCTTTTTAGTCCCTGAATGGGTGGAGATCCAAAAATGCTGGAACCTCCTTAGACCCTCCCTGTCTGGTCAAAACAGTCTTTCAAACTCCATGTTTCTTACTTTGTAATCCAGGAAGAGTTTTAAGTCTTCACAACCAAAGTGAGATAACCCTAATGAAATCATGAGGTTCACTTGTTCAGACTGTGACAAGCTCCCTCCAACAGAAGACATTATCATTAGTGTTTTCACAGGCTGAGCAGTCGTCCTCACGACAAGTAAACTGATCCTGACCCTTTAATTACTATGATTAGTCACATTGAGTCCGATCTAACAGAAGTGGAATTAATACATTTAAATGCATGTAATTTGTGCTTATACAGCAGAGTGCTGCTGTGGGTGCGCCACACTCTCTTTTATTTAAATGAAACTGAATTCCTCTGCAGTAGGGGCAGGCAATACAGAGGCTATGATTGGATTGTTATTTAACGGTGTCACAAGGCCTTGTCATGAATTCTAATGTGGACGTGCAGAGTACAAAGTACACTTCTACGTGACTTCACTTCTTTTATATTCCAAGTAACCAAGTCAAAGAAGATAGAAAGCAACTAAACCTGGTCATGCTTTTTGGCTGGCAGGCAGTTCTGTCCGTGTCCAGTAAATTGGTTTATTTATGACATCGGAGACTCAATCACAGGGTATGAAATCTGGCTTTACTCCACAGCATATTAGCATAGCCTGATTTCTCATGTGTCCAAATGCAGGGTACATGAGCACAAAGCCAGCAGGCTACATCTAAAAAAAGACTATTGAACATCTTTAGATCTCACACTGAGACCAGTGTTCATTTTTCCCACTTTTCATGCTCATGCGTACAAAACCTCCCAAATCCCAGAAAAAGATTTCTTCAGAGGATAGATTGGTTAAATATGCATCAGCCAGGCAATGTTCGCAGCTCGTGTCCTGCTGCACTGGGAGTTAAATCAATAGAGATGTAACAGCTTGGTTCCAAACTGCTCCCACTTTTTGTATCCTTTCTCGTATCACATTTGAAGCCATAACAATCAACTGATCACATGAAACACACACAAAAAGCGCTTCTGGCTTTTAAGTGTTTTGTTGGGATTTTGCATAAATGAATAGCATGGCACTGTAGTATTAAATTGCGTTATTAACATGCAAAGGAATTGAAATATCTGTGAACAGATGAAATATATCAGAAGAAACACATCAGACACAATATCTATGTGGGGAAATAGATTATTTTTCTCAACCATATATAACATTTTGATTTGTCTTTTTACAATTTACTTTTAAAAGTTTAAAGTAAAGTTCGAATGTTTTCATGGATTGAAGGGACACCTTTTCTTTGCACAGAAGGTAAGGCTGCCATTAATCCTTATTTTTCTTGTTCCAGGAAAAACGAAATCCCCTAAAAAGACCCAAACCAACAATGTCTGTCTCTCTTTATGACTCTCCTGCCCTGCCTGTGGCACACAGCCCCAAGACCATATGTTCCTCCTAAAGATATTAATCTTTAAAAACTGGTCAAAACTGGTCTTTTTTTTTTTTTAAGTCTTCCCTAAAACATCTGGGAACTGTTATTTTCCTTCCTTATACAGGAGTGAATATTGCTACTGCAGATCAATACACATTTTGTGGTAACTAAGTATTTATGGCACCATGGAATATGTGGGATTGACTCCAAAGAAAGAAACTAGGTTTTAATGGCCAAGTTGGTCGGTAAATTGGTGCACATTCTTGGACTAGACTGAAATGTCTCAATAACTTCTGAATGGGATGCCATGAAATCTTGGACATCCATGGTCCCAAGAGTATGAATCCTAAAGACTGTTTAAGATCAGTTTGACCATTTTAGTTTTTAGTCAAATGTCTCAACAACTGAAAATGAATTGTAAAAATGGTGAAAAACTGGCGAGCTTCTGAGTTCATATGTAGCTCGATCATGGGGTCAAATTATTTATTTGTGCAACACTTTGTTTATTATCAATACCTGCAAAACTAACATCCCAGCAGCCTCAGCTGTACCTATTGTTTTGTGCTAATCAGATTATGTTAACGTGCTAAAATGCTTAATACACGATGAAGTTAGCATTTAGCTCAAAGCACCGCTTTGCAGCATCACAGAGCTGCTAGCATGGCTGTATACTGAGGTCTATAGCGGAGTGTGTGTGTATATATATATATATATATTGGGCTTGGGATGTAAAGGATATACTTGTTAGAAGGATTCATTCATTATTGGTTTTGGACTTTTCATGGCATTTGTTGACAAAAACAAAAGTACATAATATCACCAGCCTTTTCAGACCGAAAACAGCACTGTGTAAAAAAAAAAAAAGAAGCTGCGCTAGTGGATGTGTTGCTTTAAGTACCCGACAGATCGATGAGTTTGAAGAAACTGCGCAGTGATTTATATTTCCATAAGAAAGGATTTTACAACTTTGGAAAGTTATCATTTAATCTTTTGTCGTGACTAACGTGAGGTCAACAGTGGAAATATACAAAATCATCTACTAGGAATGTGCCGTTGCACATTTGTGATCACTGCATCTTGCTGGATGACGTCACATGATGTTGAGCCAGGTTCCTGCTGTTTTCTTGAAAAACCTTAATATTTTTTTTCTGGAGCGACGGATGTTGTCCCATTCAAATGAATGCGGATGCCGTGTTTTTACACGCCCTTGTCTGTCCGAACACTTACCGCCTTACCGTTAAAATACGAACTTTCCAAATGTCGATTGCTACAGCTGAAGCTCCTTCATGCATATTCTATCATGGATTTAAAATATCACATGCCAGACACTTTTTCCCCACTTCAGCTTGACCGACATTACAATATAATAATTATTTGTTTGTAAATGAAACCATTGATGCTTGATAATGTTGCCCTTACCTCTCTTGTGCCTCAACACCATTACTCCTCTGTTGTCATTCACTAAGAAATAACAGTTTTAAAGACACTTTCACATGTAGGCACAGCACAATGCCCTGTAAGATGCATAAAAGTTGAAAAGATCTTTCTCCTCAAATAAATACAGGCGGCTATTTTGTCTCAAACAGCGGCAGCCAGCTTCTCATTCAGGTCCTGCTGGTGAAATGAAAATACGAAAGAAAGATCTTCTTCATCCTCTTTCCCAGTTGTGGTGATGAGGAGTTCAGGGTCTGCTACTGTTTGTTGTCATCTCCAACAGGCGTCTTCCTTCCTTCCTTCTTCTTCCTCAGCCGGCACAGCTCAGTGATATCTATCAAGGAGACACAGGACGGGCTATTAATACTGTAGTTGTAAATCCTCTAAGTACACACACACACACACACACACACACACACACACACACTCTCTCCCCACCACTGTTTGCATGTTCTCTTTGGAAGCAGCATGCTGGTAAAAATAGTAAAGCAGCAGTTATCAGGTTCTGTGTGCATTCAGAAAGGCAATCAATTTTTTCGGATTTCCCAAACAAACACACACACACACACGCACGCACACACACACACACACACACACACACACACACTTCAAGCTGAAAGAAATCATCATAGCATGATTTAGAGAGCACAGTTAACAGGATTGGCTGGCAGTATCAGATTCGCTGTGAACAGTGTGTATGGTGTCTTTGGTTGCACTGCCATTAAACCCTCAGGTGCCACTTTCACAGAAAAACACAGTTCACCCTGAAACATTATGTATAATCACTTCAGATGAACCAGGTCTCTCCAGGATGGAGCTGTGGCAGAGCTGAACACAGTCTTTTATATTAAACTCAGAGGTGCTGACACCTTTTCTTCCATTTTTTTGATGGAAGAAAACATATCTGTTTTGTCAGTCCCTCAAAGTGTTAACCCAAAGTGTGGAACCACAGCTATTTTAACTGTAGGTTGGAAGAAAAGAAGAAGAAGAAGAACCTGTAACAAAGCAACAAAGTGCTTATCGGATGCTGAAACAGCGTCTGAAACCCCCCACACCTTTCCGATGTTGGAACTGTTTGGACAGCGTCCGACAAGTTTGGGAACTTTTTGAAACCAACGATGTGTTTGGAGGTGAGGAAGTAAGCAGGCTTTGAAATTCTCTCTTAAGCTCTCTCTCTTTTTTTAATCTTCCCACAACAACCTCCGTCACTTTTTGCCTTTACAAGGATCTTGGGCAAGCTACTTTAAAAGCGTTAGCTTGTGAAGCTAAAGGCTACTCCTCACTGGAAGTAGAAGCTGCAGGAAAACTACTCTGTCGTTGTTGAAAGTAGCACAGTCAGGAAAAGTAGATTATCAGCTCCCAGCCTCATTTCTCTCCCCCTCCACACATGCAGAATCTCCACTTGCAGGGAAGCAACAGACTCGTTTCTGAAATGTAGCATTAGGTTGTGCTACTTAATGGAAATAGCTGCCCACTGGTAACACTACATGACTTTTACACAACTGCGCCTGCATATTACAACTCCACTCCCCTGCATATTCAAATCAAATGGAAGTGGGTCAGATGCAAATTCATTCATTCAGTTATCTGCTTCAAAAAAATTCATCCCCACTATTCTAACAGTAAATAAACTATTCGGTGTGGTTCACGCCAGGTTTTCTCCGGCGTGACCGAAGCCATTCATAATCAACAGCAGACTCAAAATATCATCTCTCACTTTGTACTCTCAACTACTCTCGACTTTGGAACTGGCACACATCACTGCCTGCCTCTTGCTCACGGGGGGTGAAATGAAATCTGAATGCAATTAAGGAAACTTCAGATACACAAATGCATGTGCAGATTGCTGCATGTTGATTAAGTAGTTAATTAATCAAAGGGTTTGTTTCTTTTCAATAGCTGCAAAAAAAACATCTTGAGAATATCATGAGTAATCTGTGCAGTAAAAAAGGACAAATAAATCAAGGGAAAAAGCTGATTACCATAATATAACCTATACACCAGGCATTTGAATAATAATAATAATAATTGTCCTTGAAAGTTTGATATTGCTCATTTAATTCCATTACCCATTCACACCAAGCTCAGTGAGATTACAAAAACCAGAAACTGCAACGATCAACGGGGAAAAGTGGCACAAAGTACAAAATAGATGAAGTGGCCTCTATGACTTTACTTTTTAAGAAGTATTTTCCAAAAAGACCACCATTAAAAAAGAGATGTCTATAAAACTTGTGACGTTCAAGGTCAGTTAGTTCTCTTTGTATTGTTTTTTATCTGTTTGACACATGGATGTATTATCAGAACTGGATAATGAACTTAAACCCTTGAATGAAGTGTGTGTGTGTGTGTGTGTATGTGTTAGCACGAGCAGATGCTGCTCAAAGTGATGCTCACGTCACTCTTTCCACCTCCAGTTTACAGGAATCTTTCAGTGGAACGTCCAGCATCACTCTGCCCTGTAAATGTGAGCGCTCTATCATTCAAAGACACACACACACACACACACAACTTGGCACAGTGCAGGGGCTCTTAAAAGACTTATTCTGCACGCTGTACTAGTGTTCTTGCTGTTGGCATGAAAAATGCTGACAGAGAGAATCTACACACACCTTCTACATATCTCTCTCTCTCTTTGACTTGCTCTGTGTTATCTGATACACACTGCCACAATCAGAGCTGCAGCTCACACATTTGGACTCCATGATTACTTTAATGATTCAATCTAATACTCGTGTAATTTATGCCAAACAGTAAGAGTTTTGGAGACAAGGTTTTTACTTACTCGTCCACCATCACGTGTAACAAAGGGAATAAAGAAAATACTCTGCATTACATGTCTTTTTGGTCAGTCTGTTTATTTATATATTTTATTAATTACCCACAGTCACATTAAACACAGAGTGTGTAGTTTAGAGCTGCAAACACTCAATTTCTTGATTGTTTTGATAATCGGTTCATCGTTTCAGTTATTTTTTCAAGCAAAAATGCAAAAACATTTGCAGGTTCCAGCTTCTTAAATGTGAAAATAATCGACAGATTAACTGATAATTAAAATAATCGTTACCCTGCATGGCTCTGGATGTGCAACAGGTCATTTATCCCTCCGGAACCCAGTAAAGTTTGTGTTGTACGTGTACATTTAGCTTTCTTATAGTTTATGATATTCAAGCTTTTCATTTAACTTGAGAAGTGAGCAGGAATATTTCCCTTCAAATTTCAGGTAGAGTCCTGTTGATATGTGCATCTCCCGATAGTAACAGGACACGCTGGAAATTATTATTGTACCTCTCGCATTACCTCTTCTTTTCATGGCATTCCCCCGCTGGTGGAAGTCTGCACTTTACTTAATACCACATGGGACTGGTGAATTCTTCCTTCTGATTGATTGGACGGTACAAACTCAAATCACAGTGTGTACATATGCTCTGAATATTGTGCTTGGCTCTTGGACCATTTCCCTTGTTGTCTTCCTCTCCTGTGTCTGTATGTGCCTGTGTGGCTTCCTGCTGGTGGTTACATATTTGTTTAAAAGCCCTGTAAACAAATTCTCTCAATCAGCCTCTTACTATGAACAATGGGAACACTCATTTTCTACCAAAGCAACAGCCGTCTTGGTTATTTCAGTTCAGAGGTTTCTGTATTTCACTTTTTGTCTGGGCTCAGTTGGTAAACAGGCATTTCCTTTGCTTGATCCAAATTATATTAAGAAATATTTAATTGAAAATGTGGTGACTGTTGTAGGGTTGTGTGCTTATGTTGCCAGCACTGACATTCAAATCTGATCAAACCACATCCACATAGTCCTGATGAAGAAGGGACAAGGCACAACAACTACTGGATGCATTGCCAAGAGGTTTGGTTACGACATTCATGTCCTCCTCAGGATGGATTGCAACCGCGTTGCTGATCCTTTAACTTTTCATCCAGCGCCGTCATCAGGTCGAAATGAAAACGTGTTCACTACTTTGGTTAATGACCAAATACCTGCAAAACTAAAGACATTCCCAGCATCCTCAGCTGCAATTTGTGTTTAGTGCTAATTAGTGAACGTAAGCATGCTAGCCAACTAAACTAAGATGGTGAGCATGGTGAACGTTGCTAGACATCAGTATGTTAGCACTGTCATTTGTGAGCATGTTAGCATTTAGCTAGACGCACAATTTTGGCTAACTTGCATGGTTTTACATCGTTAGTCCTGCTGAGTGTTAATCTCTTAAGAATGAATACCCAAGGCTGTTTTTCCTAACTTTAATTGTTGCTTATTTAGGATTTGAAACGAAGCTTTAAAGGGCTTTATGGTCAGTGTTGGTGGACTTCCTGGATGGATGGATGGACAGCTGCTTTAATTGGCTAGTTGAGTGACACAGGCAATACATTTGCATTGGTGGCTTGTTAGGAGGTTACCTGGAGGTTACCTGGCTAGTTTGCTTGTTGTCTGATGCTTTGGCTGCTTTACTAGTTCATAGACTTGGCTGGGGAACACAGTCATACCCCACTGGCCCAAAAAGAAGATGTATCCTCACTTCTTTTATCAACAGCATTTGGGACATAAATGTTGGGACTGTTTGATGATAGCGTGCTCACACAGACCTATAAGAGTATATTCATGTGTGGTTATCCTCTTTTACAGGCTGTTAAAGCAAGTTATACAGCTTTGAGGGGCTTAAGTTGCTGACTGTTTTCCTTGTCCCCAACGCTCGCAGCAATAGTCATGCTCTTTTGCTGTTTGAATAGCAGTGGGCAGAAAATAGAAACCTGGATGACTCTGTTCCACTGGCCCTCAGTCCAGCTGTTCATTGGTCACCTGTTGACTTGAGATTGCTACACATTTGGCTGTAAGCCCTACCATTGATGTGTCTCCTTCATTACCTCCTCCAACCCCTTCATTTCTTCCACTGACCTGCTCCACCAGACCTCCATGGCTCTCTCAGCGGTAGCCAAACCACCTTATGGCCCAATTGGCAGCTGTCGCTAGGCAGCAAGGTGCATATTCACTGCTCTTTGCCAAGGCCTCATCAAGAGCTCATCAGAAACCATAAGTGGATCTCAATATGCCGAGGAAGTTAGGGGTCATTGACTGAGAGAGATTTCCTCTGCCATTTCCTGTAACTCCCCAGAAGCAAGAAGCAACCGTCAGCATACTTGCATGCAACACGCTGCAAGACTTTTATCATGATATTTGACATGTTGGAAGGAACGTTTAGCTACAAAGGGATGTGTCCACTGCAAAGAAGCAGGGGAGGGGTATAAATCTCCTCCACGGCAGAGAGGGAGACAGATTTACAGGGTAATTATTGTGGTTATCAGTGTTGTTATTATGAATTTCACACACGCTGGACCACATTCAACCTGGATGGCAGCCAATTTAAATTTGAAATAGATTAGTCCACTTTTGGATGAAAATGCCTCGAGAGGTGCGGGGAGTTAAATCGTCTGTGTGTGTGTGTGTGTGTGTGTGTGTGTGTGTGTGTGTGTGTGTTTGGGCCTGGGTGTGAAAGGCTGTCTGGGTAAAAGACGAGTTAAACGCAGAGTTTGTGTTTGCACCACGAGGGCTTGTGAGTCAGTGCTGCTGGTTCTCCTGCTGTTACGGCTTCTGCTTCTCGCTGTCGCTCTGGCAGGACACACAGACCTGGTTCACCCCGTCTGGCTTAACACGCACCACACTGGCTGGTCCTTATCATAAGCTTGCAGCACCGCAGGCCCCGTCCGCACATGCAATTACACCAATACACACAGTAGTGTGTATTGTAGTGAGAGTATGTCGATATTGTGTGCGCACGCTGCCGCTGTTTACATATGTGTGCTTTTAGTCAGGAAGGAAATTTTTGCTTTTCATTTATTTATTTATTTATTTCAGTTCATATTCAAATTATCCGCTGCATGAATACAAATAATAAGCCAAACAGCTAGTGGAAGACTTTGATGGCGTCTTAATATTACCACATACTCACAGCAAATGTGTGTAACTTTAATTTTAACTTTATAAATTAGAAATGTAAGCAATATAGCATTTTTCACTCTATAAATATGCTGATTTATAATTATCTTAATTGAAGTGTTTATTTCAGCTTGCCAGTAATCCTCTAAAATAACGCAGCTGGATTCTTAATTATAACCAGAGTAGGAAAGTCAAAGATTAATTTGGCAGTGTTTAAATAGCAATGAACAACTCAATGACATGTTGATTTAAGAAGCAGACATGCAATGCATAGTTATTTATATGTTAAGATTAACTACTTCTGTTCAAATATAACTGCTGACAACCATCACACATTATATTTTTCCTGTGTACAGAATAATATCTGTATCACTCATGACTCCTGTTTCAGTGTATTCATTTACAGAATCTATATCACAGAAGCAAAACTGATATTCCAAAATCCTATTAATACTATTTGCATCCCAGCTGATATAATCTTATGAAGACAGATGGAGACACTGTGCCTACAGATGCAGTATGCTTCTGAAGCCTCTGTAGATGGTATCTTTTGAACAAGCCACGATAAAAGTGTTGGATTATGGGAATTTATAACCCAGTGTAAAATGGATGAGGCTCTGACAGAAGTGCCAGAGAGTCATGAAAGTGAAAGATTACCCTCTAACCAAAGTTAATCGATATGGCTGCTTTATTTGTTGCTGCAGTATATATTTTCATGATCAAAATGAACAAGTAATGATGTTATTGTGTATATTCTTATGTTTACATGACTCCAAAACCTGTTAAATGAAGTGTCCTCATTGAATAAAGTGAGTCACTAATTATTGTAGGCCCAAAAAAGATTAGACATTAGATCTGGAAGTTGTAGTGCGTTTGTTTACAGGCCTGATATGACATAAATTCATAAAAAAAATTATTAGTAATTTAACTTCAGTTTTTACGCATGATCAGCAAAATAATTTATAATTTCAGTTGTTGAACCACATTAAAATTAATAATGCAGCTAAAATTGCTGCATGTCTGCAGTCAAGCTGAATGAAAGCAAATGTTTTCTTCCTCTTTGTTTTACATGCAGCTGCTGGGTTCATTCACATATTCCTCCCTGACACCCACCAGGTCAGGCGGAGCAACAGGAGCTGTCATTTTCATCAGAGCTCAGTCTTTGTCTTCCCTCGTGTTTAGGTATGTCATCTAGAGGTTACGTCTTTGTGCAGCTATAACTGAGTGCACGTGCCAAGGTCTTCTCATGAGACTCCAAGTCACTAAACAGAGGACTTTATAATGCACTCATCTCACTCTTGCATGAACTGCCGCGATAAAAGCAGCAAAGTGTCTACCTCTGCCTGGATGCCACAGTATGGCTGAGGTTTTGTTCTAGAGGAGGACAACGGAAGGTACTTTATCTGAAAAGTAGGGCAGAATAAAACATTTAATGATGCCTGCATCACAGGAATATGGGACAAAGCTGAAAGCCGTTTCACTCCAGGGGTAGCCTACGTCAGGGAAACCCTCTGTGTCGCAACAAGGGCAATCCTTTGATCTCGTCCCATATCAAATGTCATTTCATCAACAAAAAAATCTGCCTGCATAATTCAAAGTTTGCGTAGACTTTGTTTTGGTGCTTTTAATGTACTGTGTCCCAGAGACCCACGAGTCAAAGAAAGATTGACGAGCCTAGCTTCTAACTAACGTTAGCCACTGACCATAGCTGGCAGGGCTTCGGCTGTAGCAGCACAAACCCTGAGTGTATTGAATTGTGAATGGATACTTAGCCTATACATAATTTTTTTCGTTTGTATGACACTAACTTTATGCAAATGTTACATCGGCTTACTTTAAACCTAAAATTAGTGATTTCTTTTGGCCATTTGGTAGGACAACAAAAACATATTATGAAGATGATATGACAAACTTGTTAGCAAACAGGTACAAACAGGTACCCACACATCCAGCAGATACACTCACTTTGGCCACCTGGTGTCTCTCCTTTCAGCTCTGTTTTTGATCTCAGCTGATCACTGAGGGAAATATCTTTTGTTAAATGCTAACTTGCTAACTTTGTCTGTCTGGAGTTTAATGCTGGGCAGGAAACATAGATAGTGTGTTTTTTAGAGCTTAAACGGTCGATGAGAGTGGTGAGAGTGAACACCAGCAGTAAAGTCGGGGGCTGTAAAATCAACAATGAGCTAAAAGACACTATGGAGCTGCACTGACATGACGGGAACTGAGATGGGTAACAATTCTCTGTGGGTTTATCACTATGAGCACCCTTCTGCGTGCAAGTAGCCATGTGATTTGTCATTAATATAAATATATTTAATGTAGCTGCTTTAAGTTTCTGTTCAATTACATTAGATTCTGTTGTGCTCTTTGGAGATCTGTTTTCATTTATGCAGAGCTGGAGTAGCATTATGATTAGGCAAGTGGGGGTGAATGAATAATGCTGAAGGTATGTATTGCACTGTAAGGTAATCTTCATAAAAGAATATTAAAAGAAACATAGCACACAAAAACATCTCGCAGTAGACTATTTTCATATCACTATCAAGAATTATAATCGTGACATCATCGTTTGTCTTTTATTGCTGGTGATTTTAAGGCATATTTTATTACCCCCAACCCCCCCACCCTTCACTCAACATCCTACATGTGCACCAGCCTTGCATGCGCCCCTGCCCCCACCCTCACACTTCAGCCATGTCCTCTGTGTACCCCCACACCTCCTCTCACACTCGCTTCTTCTGGATTTCAGAAGAAGTCACGCACCAGGCGGTGAAGGGCTAAAACTGAGATGACCCTTTCGCTTGTAAAGTCCCGTATAGAATATCAAATTGAAGCTCTTGACTTCTCAACAACCTTGTTTAAATGTAAGAGGGCGATTGAAAGATAATTTATTTAGCATATATTGTACGTCTGTCTCCATAGGTCTGACCACACTGTGTGTGGCTATCTGCCGAGCACTTTGTCAAAACCGTCTGCTCTGACTCACAACGTGCCTTGATTTTTATGCAAATTGTCTTGATCTCAGTCTTAAAACATTTTTTGCCAGCGTTGTTTGAATCTGTTGATCCACATGGAATGTTTTCCTCTGATCCTCTGCAGACTAATGGTCGCTGATTGGGATGAGGTTTTAGTACTTGGTACTGTGCAGGAGTATCGGTGACAAAAGCAGCTCCTTGTAGGCAGCAGCAGCAGCAGCAGCAGCAATGGAAAACCGAAGGGCTGTACACAGGAGATAAACAGAAAGCAATAGTGGATCTCTGATTGTGTTTGCTCCGTTGCTAGCTTTTAAAAAGAGTTCTGAGAAATGCATTCATTCATTCTGTTGATTTAACGATAGTATGATGCTGACGGGGAATTTCAATTTGATTGCCGTCATTTGACTCCAATTTATCTCTTGTTTGGTGAATGTATCCTCGATCTACTTGCGATTGATACACTTTTGAAAGCTTATTTTATCCTCCTGATTTTCGCTGTCAGTCAAAATGTATATATATATATATATTTTTTTATATCAAAGTTTGAATAAAGTGGTAAAGTATACGTAATACACAGTGTATTTTTCATGTTATATTATTGCCACTTAGTTGAATGTTACTTTATGTGGAATATATCATTATGATGGAGTATGTGGGCAGACAATAATATGCACATAGTAAATCACAATTAGTTGCTTTCACAGGTCCACAGGTTCCTCATGACCAAGACTGAATCTAAATCATTCTCAGTCTGTTCAGGTCATTTTAATGGGATTGGGTCCAACTTTTGCGTAATAATTGAATTAATTTAGACTCAATATCGACTCTAATGACATCTCTGATTGTACGTCTTAGCAATCAGAGGAGAAACAATGGTTGTTTAAGGTGTGTGTGTGTGGGAGAGAGAGAGAGAGAGAGAGAGAGAGAGAGAGAGAGAGAGAGAGAGAGAGAGCGAGAGAGAGAGAACTGTGAAGTGCAGGAAAAACATGTATTGCCAGTCTTTTTCACCATGGCCGCTTGTTAATTTATTTTATTTTTTTAATTTTTAGCTGTGCTTCTCTCGTCCCCCTCTCTCTCTCTCTCTCTCTCCCAAAGATTTCTGCAGGTATTACTGCCTCCGGCGCTGTGGAGTCTGGATCTGTGGTTGCTCCTGCTGCCCCCGTGTT
>JAVQJL010036444.1:0-15515 GCA_036024295.1 Nannoperca obscura
CCCTTACAAGTTTGATGAGACATCTTGTTGTTTTCGATCATGGTTCTATGCACTTTATGTAAAGCTCTTATTTGGAAGTCGCTTTGGATAAAAGTGTCTGCTAAATGCCTAAATGTAATGTACACCACAGAACAAATTAACACTTGTCTAAAATAGCAAGTTGTTACCAATGAAAGCAGCTAATTGATTCTCTAACATTCAGTATTAAGTTGAATGCTACTTTAGCTTGAAATGCCAACCCCTAATTGTACCCTGGGCATCACAATCCGTCACTGTGACGCTGCTGAATCTGGGAATATATGACAATTGATTAGAATGAACGTTGTGAAGTCAGAAAGAGACTGATTTCTGACGGAATGGCTCTCAGTGTAATAATAAACACTGGTGATATCAAATGTGTATATGTAAAACATTTATTGTGTACAAAAATGTAGTTCAACAACAGTTAATCATGAATGAAAACGTTCATTTGGCATACCCCCCTCCCCCCTATCACAGTCACATCTATATTGGAGCATAACTAGTCAGACCCAAGTTAATCAACAGCCCCTCCAGGAACTAAGTTGTTTTTTTTGGTCTAGTTTAGCCAAAAGTGACTTCTAAAACTATTCTGTGAAGTCTAAAAATGTGGTACTATTACAACAAACTGATAATAATGCATATTAATATGCAACAAAAGAGTTGGAAAAACAAGAGGCTAAAGCTTATTTGACTTGGGAAATGGTTATATATTAAAATAAAGTAGCAGTGAAAATTAGCAATTTGACCAATATTGTAAAAAAAAAAAAAGAGAAAAACAAAAATTTATTTTCAATTGCTCTTGAAAATAGTGCAGGGTTTGGTTCCATTTGTATTAATTCTTGTGGCACAACTGAAAGACTGAGAATTCCTGGAGGGACTGAATTACCATAATATCAAAGCCTTAAAATATCAGTTTTATAGAGCAATCAAAATCAGATCAGTATTAAGCAAAGCCCGATTCTGTCTGAAAGCAGCCGTAGTGTAACACTGCCAGACTTCATCTAATTTAAACGTTCAAAGTTGGTGACTTGTCAGCTAATATTAAACTTGGAAAATAGTTTTCATATCCTTCACTCACCAAATGAAGACTTTGAACTCCAAGCAGAACACAACAGTAATGTTCAGCATTGTTTTATTTGAATTCTGAAATATATTTAAGCCCAAGTATCTGTTTTTAGCCTTTGTTTAGTTTGAACACCGAACCTTACATCACCCCAGTAATCCTAAACATAAAATATTAAATGAAGTATTTCATGTAGAAAAAAAAGAACTCTATAGAAAAATAACTAGCAATGTAAAGCACAGCATAAAAACACAGGAAAAAAATGTAGTTTCCCAAGATGGCACACAAGGTGTGAGAGCAATACTTGTACAATGTACTGCAATCCAAAATAACGCAAGAGAATACAGAAATGGAAACAACACAACCCATCAGAATATCACCTCATACACTGTATCGTGTAATCAAGTGTTGCTTTCATTGTTTACCTTCTGTATACTTAAAGATGATGCAACGTTATGTCAGTTTAATCTTTTAGACTGACAATGCCACTCACAAGGCTTTTCTTTTAAGCATGTTATTTCAGCGGTCCAACTGGGGATCAAAACACCAAACCCACATCTAACAGTTACAACTCCAGCCACATTTTGTCCACTCAGTGTTTTAGGAGCAGCAGTGTTGCTTTGCATGGTTCATGGAGAAACACGCCAGGTTATTACAACAGATAACCATAAGTTAACAAGTTTGTAAACCTATTTATCCAACACAGCTCCCATGTACCCATGGACCCATTACTATACATGATCTGCAGTTTTCAATGTTGGCAGATTCCTGTCTGTATGCTCGCATTTCCTGCTTCTGCTCTGGTCTGCAGCTCTATGTGAAGCTTCAGCTCATTGTGTTCTGGACATCTAGCACGTCTGAGAGCCACTTATTTTCCTGACGCCGTAGGTGGGCTGAATTGGAGCCGACACATCAGTGAGCACTAAACTTTCAGTCAACTAGAGGTGAAACGTAAGACTGCAAGAGCTGCTCACGATAAGGAACTGTTACACATCAGTCAAAACACAAAAAACCCTGATAAGCCACCCCCTTTTACTGTTAAATAGTTTACTAAAGACTTTTGATCTGACGGTTTTCATTCTCAGAAGAATCTGATATTAACTGGCCACTGCTACTGACTCACCCCCTGCCTCTAATGCTACTGGATAAGCATGATGTCAACCAAGTGCTCCCAGGCAGTATTTGCAGAAACTACAGATATTGCCATCCTGAAACTACAGGTCTTTGTTGGTCAGCTTGAAGGACTCAGAGTCAACACCCTGCAGCCCTTGATGCAGTACATTTCCACTACAAAGGCAGAAACCTGATTCTCAACTTTTTACTTGTAACTGCTATCAGAAACCAAAAGCTGTCAGTCAAAATGTACTTGTAGTGTTTCTGTTCAAGAAGAGTTGGCCCTGCTGTAGGGAGCCGCTACTAACTGTGAAATACAGCAGAGCACAGAACAGGAAGATAAAACCTTCCCAGCAAGATTCACGTTTGTCTATAATTCAGTTCTGTCAAGCAAGACTGAGATCAGATCACATTTCATTGCTAAAGACAAGGGAGAGAAGGAAGAGGACAAAGACAAAGCAAAGGGATGGGGAGAGCGCTTCAGGAACGTCATCAGGATTCTGACAGCAGGTCATGCAACGATCAAGTGTGTCCCAAAGGTTGGTCCAAAAGTTGTTTGCAAAGCAGCAAGTGGTAGCAAGCTATCCTTTGATTAGTTGCCACAGTCTTCGAACACAAGCTCACGAGAAAGCATATTTTAACAGGCTTTTCAATCAATCTATAATTTCAACTGCATTTCTATGCAGATATTTTAAAGGAAGACAAATAAAAAAAATACAGAAGTAATTGTGAAGCGGTACTAAATCTATCTAGGTAACCACGCAACTAAATGTTATGGATGGGAAACACTTGAAAACCTCCTCTTCGTGAGAAAGGTCTTGATAATAAAAGAGAAAAAAAAGGTTTTCCAAAATTCAATGAAGAGCTGCTCATCATTTGTTCAAGACTAAAGTAATTAAGAATAGCCATGGTGTTTTATCTTGAGAACTTTATAAAATGTGATTTTTGTGTAATCGTTACACATTGGTTTCTACTGTGCATTAAGGATGAAACTAAAATGCTTAGTACAAAAGAATGAAAGACAGCCAGTGGACTGAATAATGGACAGGTAGAGTTAGCAGGGGTGACAAAATCAGTTGCAACACCCTGGTTTGATTGGATATTTGGATCCATCATCTTTACATGATCCACAGACAGTAATATTTAGGGAAAAGCCTTGTATTAAAGAAGGTCCAAAAATGTGAAGGGGAGTAAAAACCGGGTCCGTTAGTCCAAAGATTCTTACATTGTCTTGAACAATAAAAACATCAGATGATGAGGCAGTGGACAGGATCATATCTGACTGGCTCTAGAAAAAGAAAAAAAAAATTTCCGTCAACAGGACAGGAAGGCTTCACATGATGGCACACTCTCTGGATGACACCTTGCCCTGTAGGAGAAACAAAAAGGTCCAAATAAAAATTAACTCTTTAAGAGGCATCTATATGGCAACTTTTTATTACATATATTTTTTTTATTTTAAAAACAAAAACAACAAAAATAGGAAATAATTTAAGCCCAGGTGCAATAAAACATCTGACAACAATACAGCTAGAACATTTGGCAACGTGGGAAACATGGAAATGTTGGACACATCACACAAAACTTGAACAGTCGGATATGCAATAAATCCTACCTTTGTGAAGGTTCCCACGTTCAGTTTTTGTTGAAATACTTTTAAAGAGTTTAAACACTTTTGATACTTTGGGGGATGTAGTTTGTGCTGTACTGCATTATACAGAGAAACTAGTATACACACCATGTCAGACATACTTGATGTTTTCACACCTGCTTTGATAACCTCCATCAGGACACCAAGCTAGCACTAACAAGACCACCATGAGGCCAGGGGAGAGGATTCTCCAGGTGACACATCCACAGGTTCTCAGAGGCTGTGCTGCGTGTACACCAACATCTTTAATACTTTGCTGGCCCGCAGTACTTGTGAATCACAATGAGTACAATGAGTCCAGAAAGAGCATGCAGCACCCACTCCCAAGCCACACACAACCTGGACACAACTTCCGTCACCTTGATGTACCTACAGAAACTGATGCCGAGATTCATGGACTCCATCATCACCTGGACAACCGCAACACCTGCGCCCACATGCTCTATCTGGACTATATTTCTGCCGACTGAGTTAGCAGCAAAGCAGATGCATGTGTGGGGATTTTAGATTTTTTGTCAGACAGACCTCAGGTGGTTAGAGTGGGAAATAGGGTATCAGCAGGACTGACCTTAAGCACTGGAACCCCTAGGGCTGCTGCTTCCATCCTAGACTCTTTTCCCGCTTACACTCATGACTGCCTGTCCACCCATAATCTCGGCAACAGGGTTGACCCGAATGCTTCAAAGCTTCGACCATTGACATGGTAAGTGACCTCAAAATTATTCTTTGAATGCTGCACAGAAGGAGATGGAGACATCAGCCATTCTGTATCTCCAAAGTCTCAAAATTCAACTTGACGAGCAAGTGTTGCGAGCATGTAGGGAGGGTCAAACCCAGTCCTTTCGTGGGCCACATCTGTGTCAGGATGCTTATCCACTCACGGATACTGTTCTGTGTGCTCGTATCCCATGCACGCGCCTGGTTTTTATGTACGCCGTAGCTACAGCTGTAATTGACTTGAGGTAATTATTCAATTCAATTGATTTATATAGCGCCATATCATAAGTTATCTCAGGACACTTTATTGCACATTTTGTTTTTGTTTTAACAAGGATCTATGCATAAAGTATTACATTTACAATTACATTTAGGCATTTAGCAGACGCTTTTATCCAAAGCAACTTCCAAATAAGAGCTTTACATCAAGTGCATTTTATTATATGTATCTTCTTGCAATGTGTATCTCTCATTATATTTTTATTAATTGACACAGATCTGCATAAGAAATCCAGTGCCCTTTTCCACTTGTACCTGAGCAAATGGCATTGAATCTTGAGATAGAAGTAATTTTTTCTAGCCTCATTGATATAAATGGGGTGGGCGATAATGAAATGTGCAAGACAATTCAATAGCACCAAAAACTGCAGCCTCCAAAGTGGCTATACAGTTCAATCAACTATCCCCAAAACAGTTTCAACAAAATCTCAACATTACAACCTTCATGAAGGTCGGATTTATGCAGGAATGTAATAGATTGCATTCATTTTAGTTAGGTGTACCTCCTAAACTGGCAACTGAGGCAGAACAATAAACAGAATTACTAAAGCTAAAGCTCAAGTTCCTTTCAAACATTAAACTTTGTTGTGAAGGAAATCAATACAAATAAGAACTGAAACAAAATATGTAATCAAAAGAACATGAAAAAAAACTATTGTAAGTAAAAGATGAACAAAGTAAGAAGACTTGGGGGGAAAATGGGAAGAAAAACAAGTACACTCACCGTTTGTGCCACTTCCTCCTCTTCCTCCCCGTTCTCTACCTCCACCTGAGTCCTGGTTACACTCCTTCTGGCCATCTCCTGCAGGACAATCAGTAAGCCCACATGACTCAAAGCAGAAACACCACTGAGATGCAATAAAGTTCTGTCTGTATTTCTTCAACAAGATAAATACAGACAAAACAGTATAAGCCAAATGAATACTAAAACTGCACCATGAAACAAGAAGTACCAGATCATTCATGACTACATGACTGATCCCTCTCCTTTTTGTTCAAATGAGGATTTACGTAAGGGTACCCTACAGTTCCCGCTGGATTCTCCACGTTACTGAGCCACAAGGTATTACAAGATATTGGACATTGGAGACCTGTTCAATACGTTGCCCATGAATCTTTCTATTTTACGCATTAGCTGCTATGGAGGACAGAGCCCTGTAAGAAAGGCAAACAGACAGTTTTCTTGACATTGAGTGAAAGACATGCGTTTTCAAACCTTTCTGCTATAGACTGTAAATTATATGACAGCTGTGTGGAAACTGACAGAGCTGTTCTGCCAGATACAACTGTATCATCTCCATACATGAAAACCTGCTCCAAGACATGATTGTGGTATTTGAAACATAAGATGTGGTGTTGTGCACTAAATCAGGGAATGCAGAGAAAACAGCAGAGAAAACCCCTCTGCACTATAGCACATGGCTGGTAAAGTGTGACCCATGGTCAGAGCTTTTTTTTGGCATTTAATTAATGCAGTTTTATGGTTTATAAAAACCTAACTTCAAGATTGATATGTGCAACATGCAGCTTTAAATACAAGTCAAAAGATGGGCTCGAATCTGGAAAACCACATTCCTGAAACAGGTATAATTAGTTACGCATGTATGTCTTTACCTCGCCATCAGCGTTGATCAAAATGGTAACTATGTAATTTCCTGTGCCCCAGGAAGCCTGACTCTTCCACAACAAGTCAGATGGTGGACTGTGGGCCACGCCAGCATCAGCAGACCACACCTGTATACACAAAGTGCAGGTAAATACATCATGTAGTCAAAGAAACTGTTCATACTGAAGAATGTTACAGAACTTTAAAAATCTGTGAAATTATACTCAAAATACATTATTGTCAGTACTTTTGCTTCTTCACACTGACTTTCATACTACACATTTTACATTTAAATAACACAAATAAAAGATTGAATTTGCTTCCATGTATTTTTTCTTGGAAGAAAGTAGGTCCGGCTAAAATTGTCCACATCGAGCTCTGTGGACTATCCTGAGTGACGTTGTGGTTGGAAAGACATATTGCGGTCTCAAATGTTCTTTTTCAATAGGTTCCAATCAGCTGCATTGTGGATTCGCGGCAGCAGAAAACTTGAACGACACATCGTTTGGATTGTACGTGAAAATGTATTCGTGTGTGTGAGAGTTTTAGATTAATTGAACCGTTAACTTCTACAAGTAAAATTAATAAAATTGTAATTTTGGTGAAAAACCACAAGGCCCCTTGAAGACGCACATGCGCACACACACCCTTTTCCATTATATTCCTCACCGTGACTGACTGTTCAGCCTTGAGGACAAACTTTGGGGAGAACTTGTAGATGACCTCGTCCACGTTGTCAACTTGTCTCTTCAACCTCCAGCTGCCCAAAGGCTGGTCCTGCAAAACACAAGAAAGCGTTATTGCCTAAGTCATTTATTTTCAGTTTTTGTTGTGACTATGTGACACTACTGATCACCAACTGCTGGCAATCTGTGTAAAAGACCAAATGCAACAGTTCTGCATTTCTAGTCTTGGTCCACTCTTACACACCTGATCAGTCTCATTGGTCAGCGTTACTGCGTTTCCATCCATGTCAGTGGGTGATATGGTGACTGCTCCGCTAGCTGTGGCGTCCTCCGACACCAGCAGCTGCCCTTCTCCTTTTGCCACCTCTGGCACATCCTTAGGCTCCACCTCCACTCTCTTCCTCTTGGAGGAACACGAGGAGGAAGATCCTGTTATCCTGGAAACTGTGACTCGAGAAGTTGGGCTGGGGGACAGCTTTAGTCTGAAAGAAGCACACCAGTCACCAGTGAGATAATAGCTATCCACCACTCCCTGACACAGTAGAATCTGAGCTGTTGAAGGTTAACAGAAAGGACGGTCACTACCTGCCATTCAAATGAGAAACTGAGAATTACCACTATTAAAATGACAGAAACAAATGATCTGTTTTACTGATTCTAACACGACCCAACCCCTTCCCCGTTTACGCACTTCCTCTACACCTTCTACTGTAAAGACACATTTATACTGGCTACTCTACCCTAAATTACAAAAACACAGGGTCGCATAGAAGCCCCACACTGTTTCCATTATTTTCTAAACAACTAGCTTCAATTTACTTCTTTGCAAACAGACAGTATGAACATCCTTGTTTCTCCTTTCAAAACATTAACAGCAGCAATGACTGAAACCTTGGGGAAATACCTCTCTGGTACAATCAAACTTAAATTCAGGGAACTCACTTTCATTTACAACATTTATATGTTTCACCTAGTTGGTATAGTATGTATTCTAGTCCTGTGTGTTTTGTACCTGTGCTCCTCTCCCTCCAGCAGTTTCCTGTATGCATTGATCTCCATATCCAGGGCGAGCTTCACATCCAACAGCTCCTGGTATTCACTGAGCTGAGCATTCATCCGGTCTCTCAGTTCGCTCATCTCTTGTTCTTTTCCATCGATGGCACGACGATGCTTGTCTCGCTCTGCCGACAGAATTTCCTCCAGCTCTCTAATACGATCCTCTGAGGCAGCCAGCTACAAATACAAACCCAAACACACACCAGACCGGCATAACCGTCATTTAGTAAAGCTGATTAGCAATACAATTGATAAAGTTGCACGGAAAAGGTACCTGAAACTGAGAAAGTTGCAGAAGAGGTCTAGATTTGCATGTACAGACTGTCATTAAGCAGTACCTGTTTTTGCAGGGCATTAAGCTGATATCCAAGGCTCTCTATTCTCATACGGGACTCCTGCAGATCCTCCCTGGCTGTGCTTATTGCCTTGTCATTGATCTCTGAGGACACCTTGGCATTATCCAACTGGAGAGAGACAAACCATGTGTGAGAAAGGGTTCTCCATGCATCTTCTAACAGTATGCAGCTGAATCAGGTGCCTCTGAGCCCCAGGACAGCAAGCTTCCAAGGGAAAGAAATGGGACTGGAACACACTGGTTCATTTCTAGCCTTTAATACTGCAAACAGACCAAAATTTCGACACAGCTGGATCACAATCAAAAATGAATTGACTTAAATGAAAAGACTGTAAGAGCCAGTGTTGAAAGACATAAGAAAAATGATTTGTCTCTCACCTTGGCCAAGAAGGTGTGCTCTAGTTCTTCCTTATAAAGAGACACTTGCTCATCATGTTGCCTCCTTAGGTCCTGGTAGGATCACACAAACCTGATTAATGCTAAGCCTTAATCGCTCACGTGGTAAATTCAGCTAATTATATATGCCAAAGAAATGACAACAGAAAAAATGACAGCTGCTGTAAATGAGCACACCCCAACATACCTGTAAAGCTTGTGCCAGTTTGAACTCATAGTCCTGTCTGACTCCTGAGTCCACCTCTACTATTCTCTGCTCCTGTCGATGCCGAGATTCACGCACCTCCTGAACACAGAAATATGGGAGTGCAACTGGGAGAAATTCCTAATGCCACAGATAGACAGGTTTGGTTTGGTCTCTCTATCTTTCTGCTGTGGATGCAGATGTGACTCAATTAATAATTTAAAATACATTAAAACGTATTCAATCAATAGATAATAAACAGCAGTATTTAGTGTTTTAATTTTGGTATGGAATTTAATGAATCATTTTAGTTAGATATTTCACAAAAGTGTAAAATTCTTAGTGTAGTTAGATATTCGTACAGCTTTTTCAGAGTAAAATATACCTTAAGCAAATATTTCTAGTCTTTATCACCGTATGTACATTGTAAGAATAAATACCAGGATACAACAAACACATATGATGAGGAGATGGTTTCATTTCAAATATTATAAGACTTTTGGTTTACATGAGTGACTGTAGATGATGAAACACCTCTAGTTTCAGGAGTATATTTGAATTCAAGCATATTCCTATCCTTGAAAACATAACATAAAATGGAGCATTTTCCAAACTTTCAAGACTTTGTTCAAACCCTGCCATCACATTAGGGGTGGGCAGTATGGACAAATCATGTTATGTGTCATTTTGTTGGTAGATTTCGGGCGGGGCATGCTCACCAACACTACACATATGGTTGTGGATATTTTATCCACTGAAAAAGATCTAAATAAATAACCAATTTGTTGTTGTTGTTGTCAATGCTATTTGTAAAGTCAGACTAAAAACAAAGTTTCCTTTGGCCTCTGGTAACTTTATTTTCTTTATGAGTCATTAGAAAAATGACTGCTACTTTACTTGATGATGGTAAAAGGGACTCGTGGCAGTCCTTTGCACATGACAATGGACTTTACATAGCACAAACAGCCCTTACCTCTTCCAACATTCTCTTCCTGAACTCCAACTCTTCACTCAGCAATTGACAGCCATATGTTGTCGTGGCAGTCCTTTGCACATGTCAATGCCCTTCACATACCACACACAGCCCTTACCTCTTCAAACATGCTCTTCCTGAACTCCAACTCTTCACTCAGCGATTGACAGCGGTTCTCCAAATCTACACGCATCAGTGTCTCTGCCTCCAGCTGGCGCTTAGCAACAGCATGGCTGTCCT
The DNA here is from genome assembly GCA_036024295.1 of Nannoperca obscura. Classification (NCBI taxonomy): domain Eukaryota; kingdom Metazoa; phylum Chordata; class Actinopteri; order Centrarchiformes; family Percichthyidae; genus Nannoperca; species Nannoperca obscura. The sequence goes on from JAVQJL010036444.1 coordinate 10,341, forward strand.
CTGCCTATACACCACGTAATGGCATAAGAAATATTAGCACATGAACACTCAAAAACAACATAGGTTTACCTGATTGGCCTATCATGAGCAAGTTGCAGTAGAAACGCTGAATGTCAGTCTTGCTTACAGTCCTCTCAGTGGGTTAGAAGGTATGCAGAGGGATGAACAAGGATTCATTCTTTGATTCTAAAATACCTTTCCCTTTCGGGGTGCTTTAAGAGGTACACCTTTATATTGGATGTCAATTTGGACCTACATACCTAAATCTTCCCAATGTGGCCACCTGAAGAATACCGTTTCTTTTTTTCTAAACAGAATACCTTGCAGTACACACCTTAACCAGCAGGCTCTTGACATCAGCCAGCTCAGACGTTAGAGCAGCATTCTGGCTTAGAGCTGTAGAAAGAGCTACTTCACTCTTGTTCAACTGGCCTTCCAAACCACTGGCCCTGGACACTGCTGCGGCAAGGTCACTATCCTTTCTTTTGGCACTGCAACACAAGGACAGAGGATGGAGAAGAGTTATTTCCTTCAACTGGTCATTGGCCTGCCCTTCCAAAGCCAGTGTTATACTTTCCGCGTCCGCGTGTCCGCACTACGTCATCTGCGTCATCAGAGCGGTCCGCGCGTACGGACGTGTACCAGGCAATCAAGTATGACCGCGCGAAGTCGTCCGCGAACCAAGAGCACCAACTGCGCATGCATGGGAAAACACGCCGTTGAGTGGCTGTACACCACACTTTCTAGATTTTCTTTTTTTTTCTTTTTGCGCTAGGTACAACAGACAAAGCAGCTCTTCTTCTTGCATGAGTGTCGTCATGTTTGATTAGTTGTTTGTGTAAATGCCAATCTACTGCGCATGTGTATTTACACGCCGATCTACTGCGCATGTGTGGAACGCGTCTGCCGAGCGGGCTCTAAAAACAAGTATAATTTGAAATGCTCCGCGACCGCACACAAATGTGTCCGCTCTGGAGTATAACACTGGCCCAAGTGACCCTGATTCCAAAGGTTTACCTGGTGCTCACATTAACGTTACCTTAAACAATGATGTTTAAATTTACAGTATCCTATTACCTGCGTGTGGCTTCTTCTAGCTCAGCCTGAGCCTTGCCCAGGTCTATCTGGAGCCTGGCTCTCTCTTTAGCAGTTTCATCCAAAACCCGTCGAGCATCAGCTAACTCTGCCTCATACAGAGCCTTCAGGCCTGTCACCTATAGAGAAGGACACACAAATTCATTAGACGGTTTGGCTAGGTGAAAAAGAGAAATTACAATTTACAGATTGACTGTTGTGGAGTGGACCACCAGGATAATTCAATTATCAATACTGCTTTCCAGGGAGTCCTTGGTATATACATTAAAACAAACAATATAACAAAAAGACAATCAAAAATCTATAAAACAGTTAGTACGATTTGCTAAACAAGTGCTATGGTGTCTGGATTTCAGACATTTGTGTGCCTGCAGACTAGTTTGCTCCCTTCTAGAGCTGTCCAGCTGATAGTGGCTCCATGAAATTGCAGGATGCTCTTCTGCAGCATTTTTGGCTGCAGGAATATGCCTTTGCCACCGAGCGACGATTAGTGGACAGTAGTGAAGCCCACTGTAAGTAATGTTACTTCTGTCCACTATGCAGTCAATACTGACGATATCCACAAGTTTGCCAGTCTTACATGGTCTTTCAGAGTGTGACCTGTAATGAGATGTGCAGCTCTGTTGATCGCTCAGTGAATCTAGTCTAACCCTGTTCTGTTACACTGCAGTGCAGCTGGGAGCCAGGCAGTTCCACACTAATCTAAGTGAGTAAGGAAAAGGGCAATAGTGATGGTGACCTGCAGTAATTTGATTGAATTTCCAGTATAATTCTCCACAATAAATGAACTAAATACAGTAATTTAAATACATTTTGCTCTCTTACACAGCAGCGCTTCTGCTGAAGCGGATGAGCCACATTTGCGGTCACAGAGCTGGAAGTGGACATCCTCAGAATGGCATGGCAACTTCTCCACGTCACACTACTTAGCGACTTTTGCTGCAGCAGAGTGATAGTGGGGTCTACATTTTCTTTCTCTAAACAAGTGCCACAGGTCCATTTTTGCTCCTTGTTATTTGACAGGGCACCATCCGTGGTTATTCCATCCACTTTGTCTCATGACAGACTAGCACCGTTTTTAATTGTGCTGCATAACTGCTAAAATATCCTTGGCTGTAGTTTTACCATGTGTTGCATGCTACTTCAAACGAACCATTTACACCCCTGAGGATTACAGCAAGGTATTTACCCAGTTGTGCAGCGGAGTCATCAGATGATGATTCAGTGATCTGCTCCACCACTGAGATTGCTGTCATACTGACACCAATAAACACAGCTACCTAGCTGAAAAAAAGAATGTTGAGTTCCTGGATGTTAACCCTAAATGTAGAAACACTGGATGTTCCAGTGACTGTGGCCATACTATTTTTTGACCTATCTCCAATGTCACTACAATTTCTAGCCGTTCAAATGACCTTACAGATAGGGCTGGGCGATAAGGCCAAAAATGTTATCACAAGATTTTTTCATATCGGTCGGTGTCTATAATTATCACGAAAAATGTCATTTATCATCATTTATTTTGATCTACGACTGATTTTTGCTCCCATGTGAAAGTTGAAAGCAGGTGGTTAATTGTAGTTTTAAACTCTTCTTTATTGTCAGAACATGACAAACACGTGCCAAACAGCGGAACATTTCACAAATCTGAGGTACTGTAATTTCTTCTGTAAGTGATCCAATGGGTGATCTTGTTTCAAATCCTGAAACAGGCTTGTGGTGTTGCTGTCTTAGCTGGCACATGTCTTCAGCAGTTTGCTCTGTTCTTTGGCAAATTATAAAGCGGCAGAATATCTCCAAACTGCTGAAGTTGAGTGACCTCTCTTGTTGACGATGGCCTCATCCTGCTTCGAGCTGGTCACGGGCGCTGCGCTTTCTCTGCTGTTGTTCATTTCACTTACTGGTATTTTGCCTATTCTGCTCCAACTACAAGCCTGTTAGCCACTGTGTTCATAAGCAAAGCTCTATTACCTTATATTAAAACTATACCTCCATTTCTACGACATGATTGGATCTTTTATTCCTGCCTGAGTACTTCCCGCCTGAAGTGGTTGGGTTGAGAACTTTAATGTAAGCTGAGAAAAACCAGGGACCTGGTTCTTCACCAGTAATGATGACCCAAATATGCTATTATGGAGGAAAGTAAGAGCTTCTTGGAAATTGTTGGGGCTCAAACAGTTTTTACTGCCCGTCTTTTTTCACTTACGGAGCTACAGATTCAGTGATAGCAATTTAAAGATATCTTACAGCTCATTAGGGGTATTTTGATTTGTACTTTGTGCTGTTTTTGTTGAGTTTAAGTTTTGAATCCAGTTAAAGTTTGTGCGGGATTTGGGGCATGAGTCTTTTTGATTTTGCTGCCAGTACTAATATTTCTTGCGAGCTTTTCTGGGGACACTACTGCAATCGCAGACTCGTCTGCACTCAATTGCAATAGAGAAACAGTGCAAAATGACAACAAACACTGTATGACGTTTTTTCCAAAACAGGTTTTGCTGTTATTCGTTCTCCTTACTACCATAACAGGACTAAGGCCGGTAGTAAATAGCATAAACTCAATGTCATGAGCCCTTAACTCAACGTCACTGAAACACGGTGTCACGCTTCAAGTTAATGGCGGTTATGCACTTTTGCCGTCAAGTGAAGTACACAATGAAATCTCATACGATATATTTATACTGTGGATTGGCGCGCGGAACCACGTGCTCAATCCTCCCGGTCCCGTTACGTTTGAATACAGATTAGGAAATGCAGTAGCACAAGTATTATTAACGTTAACAAAGTTGTTATGTCAATGCACGGGCATGTGTTGATATAAACTAATGCACTGATAAACACGTGAACACAATATTCGAGCAAATCATGTACACGTTTTTATGGCCAGATGTCACCCACAATTAACGGTAACTAACGTAAATGTTTAGCAATTCATAGTATTGCTCTATAATCGTTTTGATTGGTTCCTTCTCTCCTACATGTGGACGTGTTGTTTAGCTTGACTCACTGTAACGTTACTTAGGACTAAGTGATCTGATGCTATAAGGCTATATGTGGATGAATGCAAACTGTTAAACCTGGTGTTTGACTCTTTTTGTTGGACTCACCTCTCTAGTAGTGACCTCTTCTTTCTCAGACACTTTGACCATCAGCCGGTCGTTCTCCAATTCCAATGCCCGGACACGGTCGATATACACGGCCAGCCTATCGTTCAGGTGCTGCAAATCTTGTTTCTCTTGTAAGCGAGAGATCCGGGTCGGGGAGAGCGGCGTAGAGGTCGCCGGCCGGCCAGCTTCACGGCTTGGGGTAGCAGTCGCCATAACGGTTCTTTCAACAATCCTGGTTTTGCTTCACCACTCAGTGAGCAAGAGAAAACAATCGTATTTGTTGTCTGCGCTAAACGTGGACGCAAACCTGTTTATCTTCAGACGAAAGGATGTTAATCAATAAGTAGAACGGTCAATGTGTCAGAGATTTGTCTGAAACGGTGATGTGATTCCAAGATGGCCGACACCGCTATTAAGACCGCGCCAAAAGCAGAGAACGCTTCCTGTCTCGCAATGAATGATGGGAAATGGAAATGGGGGAAAGAAAGAAAACACCGATCCGTATAGGAAACCCGATTTTTTTTGCGCATGTGTGAAAATGCGGTTACTTCCGGTGTTATGCCGAGTTGTGCCTGCCTGTCGAGAATTGCATTCGCGGACAGGTGTCGTGCCAAAAAGTGACTGTCTGCCAAAAACTGATTACCGTCCGCGGGAGCGCGTGCGTAGCTGTCTCGCCTAGTTTCTATGCGTCTGCAGCTGCTGTTGTCCAGCTCAAACTGTCTTATGTGCAGCTACGCAAAATGTTATGTCCGTGGTAACATCGAATGTATATCTTTGTGAAACTTGTTTCTTGTAAATAATCATAAATGTGACCAAAGAAATGTCTCAAATAGCCCACAAGATATTTGCGTGATAATAGGCAATAGTATAGTATTGTTACCGATGTAAATGTGTCTGGTATGTCTAAGATCGTTGTTTATATTTGGGAACCAGACTGTAGTTTACATGACACATGATATGGGTTATCTATATCTAT
>JAVQJL010036459.1:0-14130 GCA_036024295.1 Nannoperca obscura
CCTACTTTTGTTTAAGTAATTATTGCACACTTTCTGTAAATCCTATAAACTTCATTTCACTTCTCAAATATCACTGTGTTTGTCTGCTATATGATATATTTAATTGAAATTGCTGATCCAAACAACTAATGATTTATAAAGGAAAATCTTGAAAATGATCAGGGGTGCCCAAACTTTTGCATGCCACTGTATTTTGCTCATACTAATGAACCCACAGAGAATTATCACCAACTCTGCACTTCCCCTCAGCTATACTGAGCGATTTAGCATCTTCCAGCTTACTGTTTTGGTTGTACAGCCCACAATTTTACTGTTTTGCTTCGATCTAATTGCTCTCATCAACCTTGTTTCCAGCAGCAGCAGGCAGTTGTTTCAATGAAAAACCTCTGATAAATCCACTGTACATTACCTGCCCAGCACCAAACAAAAGCTTCTGCTCTTTACCTGTTAAAAGGTGACCCTACTGTCCCAAACAATTACAGGCCCATCTCCAAACTGTTTTTCCTAGTTAAGATTCAGGAATCCCTTGAGTGAATAACTGAAATAATTTTAGGGTAAAGCACAGGACAGCTACATCTGCCTTAAAAGTAGTAAATGATTTTATTGAATCCTCCGACAACAGGCAACATTGAGCAGCCCTTTTTATCAACGTATCCAAGGCTTTTGATACTGTGGATCATTTAAAACTGAAACAGATGTATCAGTATAAGACTGTCAAATCAAACCTGCCTGTTGGTTAGAATAATTATCTATCAGACAGATCTCAATGCGTGCAGGCAGAAGGTAGCACTTCTAGCTCCCTTGGTGTATGTAAGGGTATGCTCCAGGGATCGGTCCTGGGACCACTACTATCCATTATAGTACATATCAACAGTCTCAATCAAAATGCTTATAGAGTAAATTTCCACTTTGATACTGTGATGTAATTCTTTCATACCAAACCAGGCTCTTTGTCAGCTACAACTTGCTTTTAATATTGTACAACATACCCTGCGTGATTTAAAACTTGTTTTGAATGCTGACAAAACAAAGGCTGTGACACTGAATCTGTATCTCAATACAAATATCTTGGGATTATAATTTATGACTCTCTTTCATATAAGCCTCACATTCAGCAACTGGTAAAAAGACAAAGGTTTCTATTTTCAAAACAAGTCTTGCTTTTCCTTCTAGGCTACAAAAAAAGAGACTTGCTGATGTCACCTTTGTGTCTGTGATGGACTATGGCTACATTATATACATGCATGCATCTTCACAATGCCCAGACATGATGGATACTGTGGATACCAAGAAGCACTGAGTCACAAATCTCAAGACGCTTACTCATCATTGCTTGCTATATGCTTTTATTTATAGGGCAATTATTGGACTACTAGATTACTTGGACACAGCTACACCTGGCTGTAGATGTTTTGAATGTTTTGATATTTTATAAATCTGTAACTTGTTCTTGTTTTACGTCTGAAAACGTGTAATTTGTCCTGCTGTCTGTCTTAGCCAGGACACTCTTGAAAGAGATTTTTAATCTCAATGAGTCTTTTACTCCTGGTTAAATAAAGGTAAAAAAATTGCTTTCAAAAATCAATTTAAAACAATACATACAGTATTCCATATACTTTTAGTGCACTGGTGTTGTGATTTTCATTATGGATACTCACCGGTTTCAGCTGTTTGGATGTGAAGCTCAATGGACTTGAGAAGAAGCAGGCTGACAGCTCTCAGCATCACACAGTCTGGTTTCTGACCTTCATCACCTTGGGTGGGTCTGGTCCCCCCAAAGAAAGAAGCAGACTCAACCTGAACACTCTGTAACCAATTAGCAGCCATTGCTGTTAACACATTCTGAGCCAGCATGCTCATATCAGAGTTGAAATGCTCATGTTTCAGTCCAGTGAACACCCTTTCTCCTATAGCCCAGTCCTCTCCAGCCTTCTGAAGAAAAGCTCTCTTTAGAAGCAGCAGTGCTCGCTTTTTCACAAAATACTCTGAGGAGCAGCTGATTATCGTCAGCAGGGCTGAGGAGTGAATGTGGGTTAGTCTCTGACTGTTCAGACAGACACCAGCTTCACATATGAAACTGGATGCAGTCAGCACCTCCAGCAGGTCCAGCAGGAGGCAGAATGTTGTTCCCCAGTGTCTGTTGCAGGTCAAATCCACCACACGCTGCATTACCTCTTTTCTCTCTTTAGGGAGAAACTTTGAACATAAAGCACTTAGGCTTGATTCAAAAGCTGCCAGAAGTTTCCCAAGGATCTCTGATGGAAGAAAAGACATACATTCAAAAGGAGAGAATAAACATAGCAGCACAACAAGGATTACACTGCAAACATCCTGGGTACTACTGTAGTAAAACTGTAGTTTTGTTTAAAAGCAATTTTAAGAATTGATTTATCCTTTAAGTAATTTAATACAAGCAAATTGTGAAAGATGATTCTCTGGAAATATATCCTTTTATGTGGGACTACAAACAGAACCAACAATGGTAGAAACTGCTGAGCCATTTATCATGCATGTACTCTTTCAAATAAAATAAAAGTTAAAATAAAAAAGATTCAGGATGTATGGCTACGAGTGATAATCTTCTTTTTTAGTTTGCTCTTGCCATTACCAACTAAATATTAAATAAAATGAGCCAGGTAGGAATCTAGTCCTAATCCGGGACCTTCATATTAAGAATCACCATACTGCATTTCTTAGAACTTCGACATTTTGGAGACTGAGCAGCTTGACATTTTCTCAGCAACCTATAAGAATCTTTTTAAAATCTCCAGGCCCCAAATGGCAGCACTGACCGCACAGTTAACAAGTAGGTGAGCAAAAAAGGAACGGTTTTATTTATATGATTTGTCATGTAATGTCTTTAATGGAAGAGCTGTGTGAGCAAAAAGATAGGTATAAAGATATAAATAAATAAACGTATGTCTAGAGATAAGAGGGAACAGCAATGAGCAAATTAAAATAAAACGGTCAATGTTGCTAATCTGGGAAATGAGGGAAATATTCTGCTATAGCAACATCAGGTCAGCTCAGCTCCTTATATAGAAAGGTAACTGACTGAGTGAGAGAAACACGGATCATCCCCCAGCCTGTTACACTGACAGACACTTCAGATCTCTTCATCAAGAGCAGTAACACACCAAAATGTCTTGCACACAACATATGCTGGTCAATATTCTTAAAAAAAAGATTTTAGGGCTCCTTGTCAAAATGTGTTTTCATTATGTGTGATTTCAAAATAATGAATATCGGCTGATATACCATTCAGCATTCTTCCTGTAACAAAATGTATGAACCATTCAGTCACTGACATGTCCGAGGTTTGTGAGATAGTGACCGACAAGGTGGGTATGGGCTCACATGTCTGCAGAGTTTGGTCACTCGGATCTAAGCTTCTGTACAGAATTTTACCTTGATGAGCTCCTTTAAGAAGTCTTTTTAAGACCTCAGTCAGTGACCACAGACAGGCATCCAATTGGGTGCCAGGGGATGAGCTGAGAAATGCCTGCACACACTTCTGCTCCCAGACAGGACTGACAGGACTCTGAGAAATGAAAGTATATGTTATACACATATTATGTACAGTACAATATGTCAGTGTGCTGCTAGATGAAGATAGTATTGGTCAAATAATTGCTGCTAACCACTGCTTATCACACAAATTATAGATTTTTATCTGTAAACCCTACCTGTCTTGTCCATGTCCACTTTGTAAGGCAGCTTTAGACCAAACTCGTTGCATGCACTCATTGACACTGTGTCATTTACTTCATTTGTCTATGAGACAGCGTATATAAATGAAATTAATGGACACGTTTTCTAAGCAAACATGGCTAAAACCTCAGTGTGTCTAAAATGCGGACTGCAGCCCTGAGAACTCACAGCTTGGTGGAGCTGATAGAAAACACTCGTTGATGCACACTTTGCAGCCAGATGTGATATGATCTGGTCCTCATCGTGGAACCGATGGACCTGTGGAGTAGTGGGCTTTTTACATGTCATTGTAAAGAACATTCAACGTGTTAAAATAAATGTGTGTTTTTACTCAGCCTGAGGAGAATGGGGTACTCACAAGTTGTGACATGAGATCCATGTCTTGAAACAGCACCCTCAGGACCTCCGCGTAGTATAATGCCACAGATGGAGGCAGACTCTGACACGTCAGGCTGGAGGTGATCTTCTCCACAAGAGTTACACTGATGCAAGTCAGCTCCGTAATGTTGTCACTACAATACTGTGTAGGAGCACCATTTCTGTCCTCCCCAGGCTCCAGTCCACACACCCCGGAAAATATCACACCCGCCACACTGGCAGCACTTTGGCTGGGACATGACCCCGTCAGAAAACACCTGTACGCATCTGTCACACAGTCAAAGCGCTCTCTCGAGGACATGGTCACTGGGAGCTCCATGATGCTGCCTCTTCCGTGTGGACATACCACGTGACACACGCGGAAACAGCAATGCAACCAATGGGTCACGTGAGTCAAGTTACCGACACTTCACAAAATGAGACGTATTCTACGTGCGCCTTCAAAATAAAACGTTCCGCTCGTTCCATTCTAATAATTACTTGAATCAAGACTGCAAACATGGACTGACGCTCACGTTGTCCAGTAGGTGTTTTGACAACTTCGAGGTCTATATTAGCATCAGGTTCGTGTATGAGAGAGACTATTTATTCTTGGCTTCTTACGGCATCTTACATGTAAACATATTGGACATTGTGTGGAAGTACTGGATCTTGAATGTATTGCAATATAGTTTTATATTAAAGGTGAGGTAGGCAGTACTTTTGGCATCATTAGGCAAAAAACAATATAATCAAGAAGCATCTTTAAATTCAAGTGATCAGAATGATTAAAGTACGTGTTTCTATTAGCTGTTCGACCAATGCAGACACACGTGCACGTCCCTTCAGAGCATGTGGTAAATATGTGGTTAACGTTGTGAAGTGATCACAGTTTGGTTAGGTTAATGCACCAAACCTACTTAGGTTAGGAAAATATCATGGTTTGGGTTAAAATAAGTATGTTAGTAAGTTAAGTTAAGTTTAGTAAGTTATGTGACGTAACTTGCGTCAAGGTTGACTTTTGCTTTCACAGAGGACATTGTAGTGGTCTGCTGGGTGAAAGATCCTGTGTTGTTTGACCTATCCATATGGAAAATCTTCAGGATTATGTTGGAGAGGTTGTGGCAACTTGTATTATGGGTCTATCCAATTCTGCAGGGGTACTGGGAGGATGTTAAAAAGGAAATAGAAATTATCTGGAATACAAAACTAAACGTTGACCCAAAGTTGTTCATTATAGGCATCCCCTTAGGAAATAAAATGGTGAAAAAGAAAATGTATTTATCAAGGACCCAACTTAAAAAAAATAAATAAACTATTACAATCCTATGGTTGCTGTCACCACCCCCAGACATTAAACAATGACCAAAAAGGTGTTTGTTATGGAAAAGGTCAAAGCTAAAATACAGCTGAAACTTGATTTAAATGCACATTATGGTCACAATGGATATTAGCAATGTCCAAAACAAAGAGTTACACATAGAGAAGTGCTATGTCTCCTGTTTTTACATTTATTGTTTCATTATTTTATTGGTTGTTTAGTATTTTCCTTAGTTATATCAGGTCCCACGTGTTCCTGTTCAACTGCCGTTGTTGCTATTATTGTTACTACTGTACTACCGTATATTTTACTTGCTCCAGCTCCCCCCCCCCCTTCAACCCAACCGGTCGAGGCAGATGAGCGCCCACCTAGAGCCTGGTTCTGCTCGAGGTTTCTACTTGTTAAAAGGGAGTTTTTCTTGCCATTGTCGCCTAGTGCTGCTCATGGTGGGAATGTTGGGTCTTTGTGTGTGTGGAAGTTGGTCTCAACCTGCTCCATAGAGTGCCCCTTTGTTATGATATGGCACTATATAAATAAAATTTTATTGAATTAAATAGGTCTAAATTATGAATTGCATGGCATGAATAAAATGTATATAAACATTTTTTTATTTAATATTCCATCCAAATCCTTTACCGTGATATTTCGTATACTCCCAGCAACACTGGGTTGAAGCCATATTTCCATTGCCTCCCCCATATATTCTTATCCAGTATGTTAATTATTGTTTGATTATCCACAGTGTACACAATGTACACAATTAATAAACATTAACGCCTGTATTATGCCGTGACTTACTTTTGTGTTTGGAATTATATCATATAAAATGGCTAGCTTTGAAAGTGGCATTTTATTTCTAGATTATTGCAAATTCATTTGTAGTCAGTTTAGATTTGAGGAAATGGTGCCTTTATTCTGAAGGATTTGAGGCGGAAGTTTAATTGTTTTTGCTGCTGGGGTCAAAATGATGTTCTGAAAGAGAGACTTTGTTGTTAAAGCAGATTGTTCAACAGCGAAATGATGCTCAACATTGCTGAGACTGACATTTAGGGATGCTTTATTAGACATTATTGCATTTAAGTGTTGGATTTGAGTTGAAAGGTGCAGAAATATGCAGCTTTGACAACTCCAATTCATCCCGTCTGGAAGCTGATTGGCTAAGTTAAACGTCGGCTCAGTGTCTGTCAAGTAAGTCTTTGTTTTATAGTGTCAAAGCTGTTGTTTGTCAGTGAATGTGTAGAAACAACTTTAATAGCGATACACCCAGTGTATTGGGGGTTTTTCCGTACCCAACTCTGCAAGTACAAAAAGTCAACACAAGCTAGCGAGCTACCGCTTGTGAGCTTGTTAGCTTGCTGGCTAACCAGCGTTAGCTAATAGCCTAGAATAAATGTAGTATTAAACCAAAGTTTTGTCTAAGAATATCGCATTCATTACATTTTCTGCAATGTGTGAAACGTATTTTTTTCGTCTGGCTGTTTGGCTCCCTCGGATTTTGTCAGTTATCGTTACTGTTTACTTGTGCGTGCTTTGCATTGTTGGTTAGCAAATAAAGCCATTCTATTGTCCATTGTTTTTTCATCAACCGGTTTAGCTAACCAACTAAAAATGTGAGTTTAATGTGACGACCGGATATGCTTTAGAGTTCTCTGCCTTGTTGCAACGTTAGTTGTGGTCATTTGGTTTTAACAATAAGACGTTAGCTAGTTTCAAACCTGAGCTACATCTATTAGCAAGTTGTGAATTTGCAACATTCCTCTCATTTGACATTCCTCTTGTTGTTGTTGTTATTTAAAAAAATATTATTAGTTGTATGCAAATGCTTAATATTCTGTTAAGTGAATTGGGTAATCTATACCAAGTAAAGATTATATATGATCATTTTGGTGTTTACACCTTTTTGCTGTCTTGCTAAAAGGTGATTTGTGTGTGTTGCAGGAAAAACCATTGAAGACTACTGAAGTCTCCCTCAGCCTTCCTGACAGTGCAGCTGTATATTTACAGGTGCAGCTCCGATATGACTAAGAGAAGCGTGTCTCTTCAGCTTGTCAAAAGGTATACATTGGTCTTTATCACACTGTCCTTGTACTTGCGAGTGGCCAACAGGAGAAGGTCCATTATTTGAACAAAGTATGTAATTTCTCTCAACAAGAGAAATTATTTAAACTCCTCAGGGCTAATGTTCTGTCATTGACTTAGCTGCGGTTTAAGTTGGTGTTAATGGGGGTTGGAATGCAAGTCAATACATTTGACAGAATGTTGATACTGATTCTCTACTTATTATTAGTAGGGCAAATGTTCTACGATAGGATTTACGTTTGTATTAAAATTATAGACTGATACATTTATCGTGATAGTTAAACGTGCAACTACACAAAATGATAAAATTGTTCCATATTTCCAGAAAATTTTATAGCAGTTAGTGAAATTGACTGCAGCTTTGGAAAATCAGTAAACTGAAAGCTAAAGCCAATTTCTTTAATTAACATTTTAATAATTTAATTTTAAGTTTTTTAATGTTTTATCAGTTTTATCATACCATTGATGGTTTGATCTGGTTTATATTAGCAGATACCAATCCATTAAAATATGCCCGGGGTGGCATGGAGAGCTCTGCGCACTGCGACTTAAGAAAACACATGCAAAGAGACAAAATACGAGCAAATTAAGAAAACATCTTCATCTATTTACCATCACACTCACAACATTGTGCTGCGAATACATAAACGCACTGCAAATATACAAACTGACAACGGAAGTGTTTCCAGGGGACACTCAAAGGGGATGAATGTGGCTTGGACACACTTGTTGTCACGGTTTGAGACTCATGAAGTTATTGAAGTTGGGTTATCTCTGGGCCCTTCACTTCATATAGAGCAGGTCTAGACCATACTCAAACGTCTATATAGTCATCAATACTCCAGCATGTGTCGGGTTGTAAATGGGAATTGACTTTTTTTTTTTAAATGGATGATGCAGCCTGTGGCTTGTGTATAAAGATCTATGACAGAAACACTGCTTTTAAGTAAAGTTAGTGCTGACAATGAGCAGGAGTTCACTGCCTTCTCTTGCTGGGCATTATCCTAAGCATCTGTCCACCAGGTGTGCATTAGTTAAGTTGAAATAGCACCGACGTATGTGAAAATATTACTTTGGATGGTAGAACATTTTTATAGACAGCCGTCAGGTCACCAACCATTTGCAGGTGAGGTTGCTGCAGGTCACTTCAGACACACTGCACATACTCACCCTGTTTTTCGAGACATACAAAATGTATTCACTGATTTTTCCTAACAGAGGTTAGGTACAGATGAACATTTCCATTAACGAAATGTGACAGGATGCTGAACCATCACTGCAGAAGGAACCCTGAGCTTCATGAAGAGCTGCAGATCCAAGCAGCAGTGGCAGCGGGGGATGTCTGCACTGTCAGGAGAATGCTGGAGCAAGGATATTCACCTAAGATTCGCGATGCCAATGGCTGGACACTGCTCCACTTCTCTGCTGCCAAAGGAAAAGAGAGATGTGTTCGAGTCTTTCTGGAGCATGGAGGTCAGTGGCTTTATCTTTTTTTCTTTTTGTCTTGCTGCTTCATTATGCCATGCCATTTCGGTCCAAACACTAGAGGGCATTATTTTACTAGAAGAGACATTCACCTCTGTGTTGAAAGCCATTCAAGTTCAAAAGTATATAACGTGTCATACAACCACAGTCGTCTGACTGTGGTTGTATGACATGTTAAACACTTCCAGGTGCCTTACATCTACAGAAAATGTGTATGTATGTACTTGCATTACCAGCCAAATTCACAAATTATTTGGAACAGCTCAATTGTTACTGAGCTCCAAAATACCAACAATTGACCAGTGATATCTCAATGACCTGTGATTGATGCATTACATCTACTGAGGATTTCTTTCCTTGTTTACAACTTACAAAAGTTGTACGTTTGCAGTGTTGATCATGTTTAACACATGTGAACACTATTTACAATTGGGAAAACCTGTAATCACCGTAACTCTGATATGACACAATATGTGCATGTGAACCGGGAAATGAAGATGATAAAGTTATTGATGACATTTCAAGCAGTGAGTAGCAAAGGTGCACCAACACCAGTAATACCTATTTTATTACAATTTTACAAGTTTCCTGTAGTTTTAATTATATCTCAATTTGTGGTATTTTAAGTAAACCTTAAAGCTGAATGAATTGATTCTTTGGCCTCTTAGATGCAGCACAAAAAGCTGCAATCTCAACAATGACATATTATCGCCTAATAAAATTGTTGTGGTTGGCAGTCTTGGGCCACATATCTGTTACCGTTAGCATAGATTAACAGTTAACTGAGATAAGCTGTTCCTCAAAAGAAAAAATACATGGAATGTCCTGGAATGTGTGTTGATAGATTGTTCTGTCTCTTGTTCTAAAGTCATGTTATCCATGACTTTGCCCATTTTAAACTGATATGGACATTTTAAGGAGGTTTAAAGGTTTTCCATTGAGGACATCTGTTGCCTAGTCATAATGTGTAATAAGTGTACTTACAGTATGATAGCTAGAGTTAACTGTATGTTAGGACAATTAGTGTGAAGGGGTTGTTTGTGGCAGATTAGGTTTAGGTGGCCTGTAGAGTCCCAGCTGATCACCGATCATGTCACCCACAACTCCTGCTGTATTTGACTTTCTTCTCATTGCCACTCTTTCCACTCCTCTGTGCAGCGGACCCCACAGTGAAGGACTTTATCGGTGGCTTCACAGCACTTCACTACGCTGCTATGCATGGCAGAGCACGCATCGCCCGACTGATGCTGGAATCCGAGTTTCGCAGTGACATTATAAATGCAAAAAGCAATGATGGCTGGACGCCACTGCACGTGGCCGCCCACTATGGTCGAGACTCGTTTGTACGCCTCCTCCTCGAGTTCAGGGCCGAGGTGGACCCGCTGAGTGACAAAGGGACCACACCACTACAGCTGGCCATCATCCGTGAGCGTTCCAGCTGTGTACGGATCCTCCTGGACCACAGCGCCAACATTGACATTCAAAATGGCTTCCTGCTGCGATACGCTGTCATCAAAGGCAATCACTCGTACTGCCGCATGTTCCTGCAGAGGGGAGCGGACACTAATCTTGGACGTCTTGAAGACGGCCAGACCCCTCTGCACCTGTCAGCCCTCAGGGATGATGTATTGTGCGCTCAAATGCTCTACACGTACGGAGCCGATACCAACACCAGGAACTACGAGGGCCAAACACCGGTAGCTGTATCTGTTAGCATGTCTGGGATCAGCCGGCCCTGTCTGGACTTCCTGCAGGAGGTTACAAGTGAGTCTCACCAACACACTACCTACCACACAGCCACGTCCTTCAGCGTTCCATAGGGCCACTTGTTCCCACCGAATGTGCGAGGACTTACAAAATGCAACAACTAGTCATTATCATTAGGACTAATCGACTGATTATTGTAATTGAAGTGTCTACAAAGTGCATAATAATGATTCATACTATTAATACATTTTAAAACCCCAGAGGTATTAGATTATCTCGATAGAACCACATCTGAAGATTGAACCAGAAAATGGTTTAACAACTGTGTTATTACATGCTAAATTACTTTAGCTATAAATCCTTTATTAAATGAATCAAGTCATTTCCAGAAATCACTTTTTAGATAAATTGTTTGTTGAAAGACATTTCAGAAGTGGAAAAAAAGTCCTCATATCCTTTAACACTGATTGATCCTTGTCGACAAATACTTTAATTACTGAATTAACAACAATTTACAAATCAATTGATAGATAGGAAAAGCTAGAATAAAGATACATATAAATCTAAGTCATGCACAGGTTGAGTATTGGCTTTTTGCAATTATTTTGCTCAAGTTGGATTTGCAAGATTTGGGTTAATCTGGGTCATAATGATGATTTTTCTCCCAAAAATATGACATTTTCTATCAAGACATTATGAGTCGCACTTTAGTGCTGCATTTGTATACTGCACAAAATATCAGGACCAGAATCATTTTTACAGATGGCATTGATTTATGTGTTAAAGTTGAAAGAACCCTTTATTCATTTGGCTTTATTTGGGTTTCTAGTGTGATGTTTAATTTTGAAGTGAACACTATTTGTAAGCCAGTGTTGCATGCTTGTCTCCTAATGCTGCGTGGCACAGGGATGTTAATGTCCTTAATCATGAAAATAAATCTGTGAAAGTAGGTGGGGTACAAAAAAGGATTCTAAGTTTAGCACAAAAAGTGATAAAGCTTTTTATTGAAATTTGAGAGGAGGACATTTTTGAGAAATGTATAGAGTGAAAGAGAGCTGCTTGCCAACACAAGGTTATAATGACCAGTGTTCAGTAACAGAACAATCCCAGTTTGGAGGAACAGGAGAGCACATTACCTGAAGCATTATGATTTAGTAGGAACAATGGCTGCATTCCTCAACTACCCCCTGAACTTTGATATCAAAGATATCAAAGAGCTGTGCACTGATTCAGACAAGCCCTTTCAGAGACTCCAAACCCTCAGCCAGATCACATATCTGCTGGGTTATTGATTACACCTCTACCTCCTGGATTAACTCATATGCCATGAAAGGCTCGCTCCACACAGAATGACAGGCTCTTTTCAACTGCTGCAAGCCAGTGTTGCTTCCTGTAGGTTTTTTCTCATGTCACATACTGCGTCATGCACAACTGTCCTCATACAAAGTTTCAACTTAAAGCAATACCAAAACCTTAGATATACTCCACCCAGAGAAAATGTCATATGATATCCCTGTCATTGTTGACATCCTGAGTCTAGATTTTTGAACTTCAAAACCCACGATCCTTTAAAAAAGTCATAATGCAGAGTGATAACTATGCATGCTGCATAATCGCCACGTCGTCTGTTCGATTCCAGCCAGTGACATTTGTTGTGTGTCATCCCCTCCCCTGTTTCCTGTCTGCCTCTTCTTTTCATTCAAGCGGTCCAACAAAAGGTCTAGTATCACCAGCTGACCACCAAATGTATGGAAACATAAGCATAACTCACAACAACAGAGACATTTTAGGTCACTTCCTGTAGTGCAAAATGCTTCTGACTATCTGCTGTTTCTCATTAGGTATGCAGGTACTGTTTTGGTAGATGTTTTGAGATATCCACAGCTGAGACAGAATGCAGTGAAGGTGAATGGAATGGTAATAGGCCTTGAATTCAAATTTCATTTTAATTTTCATCAAGTAAAGTTTTGTCATGATTTATCCACCTATCTCAGCTTAGGGGTGTTTCTGTGGTGGAGGAAGAGGAGTGTCCCTGGCAGAGGAGTTACTTTACCCAAATCACACTCAAAGCACCCACGCACATCAATTCCTGGAATCAAGGGGATTCTTCCCAACTGTTTGCATACAGCTGATAGCAGAGTGGATACTGAGTGATTTGGGGAAGTGATTCATGCCTTTGGCACACTGTTGGAAAACCACAGCTGAAAGAGGGACATTTAAGCTTCATAATGGATGTATAGCATTAGGTATTGAAAAGGCGGTCAGTGGCCGTGTCTTTTTTGATACTACTACTAGAAGTTGCCAGTCAGAATCTTTTTATCCTACACATTTAATGTTTTTACTCCTGCATTTACAGTATGGAAATTAGGTCAACGCCACACAGTTCAAAATTTAGTCCAGAAATGAATATTCACACAAAGAAGCTGGAGTCACAGCAAAAGCTCAACACAGGTGTTTCAGTTTTTTGGGGGCTCAGTGTACATGGCATGCAATCCTGCTCTTATTCCTACGACAGCCTTTAAACATGAAAGATAGCAGAATGAAAGTAATGTTAAAGTTACATCCACAGCTCTTAATACTGTTATGTTATTCTTAGCTTACATTTATTATAAATAGAGTAACTACAACAGTAAACCCCACTAGAATGATTAGAATTCACTATTATAGGTATTGGGCTTAAGTTGGTTATTGATAGCCTAATTCCAATTGACTATTTCATTTTCATGTATGGATTTATCCAGTTCATCCATTTATCTGTACTTTTATGTTTATCTAAATGATACAAGATACAGCAAAGTATTTTCTACCCACTATTTATGTCAGCAGAACATTCTATCTTTATCAAAGCAGTAAACTGATAGCGACTGAGAATAAATGCTGCTGCATATGGAGTGAATATAGATTCAATATTATTTGTAAATATGTATAACATGATTTGTAAGTGAAAATTTTACTTACAGATTTTTTACTTCAACTTCTCATTTCTGATCATATCTGATATCATTGCTTTGGGGATTTTGAGACAATTTAAAGGCTGGTCGCAGCTCCACAGATTCTTAGATTACAGATACAAATCATGTTCTTCAGAAATCTTGTTTTTCAGTTACAAAATTCACTCCATAGCTGCAGAGATAAGACAAACAATGAGAGGAGGTGATGGAGAATGTCTGAATCAGCTTTCACTTTATTAATTAATATGTGCACGTGTTTATTTCTAGTGTTTTTCTGCTGGCCCAGTATTCCCTCTAATATTACCAGTGGTCTAATGTGATTATCTGACATTGACTAAAGGGATAAGTAGATCCGAAAAGGCGCGGAGCCTCAAACCTTTGATGGAAACTACCATTTCAGAATCAGAATCAGAATCAGAAATACTTTATTAATCCCAGAAGGGAAATTGCTTTTTGACACAGTTACAATGCTCAATAAAGTTATTGAAAAAAGAATAATAAACAGTAGAAAATAGAGGG